>PVIY010045018.1:0-19353 GCA_004026745.1 Myrmecophaga tridactyla | reverse complement strand
TGGTTACACAATGTGTAAAACATGCCATTTGTTTTTAGCATTCATCATAGTTGTAATCAACTGTGCTGTAGTACATTATCGAAGATGAAGTTCTTGGTTATTTACAGCTGCTTTTTGCCTGAAACTCTACTTCAAGGGTCACTCATTTGGATTAAAGTAATATGTGCCCAGAAACACTGATTAAAAAGTTTAAGTATTAGGTCAATAGGACTATCATATAATATTAGACTTACATGGTAAAAATGTTTTTTCCAAACTTGTGTATGACTGGCAAAATAATTTCAATTATTTTGAATGATGGCATCTTGAAATTCTAGGGATCCTGAGTTTCTATACAACTTATTTCTTTATTACTTTTAGTATATACACAAAATATGTAGTATATACTTTATATTTTAGTATGTAATATTTACTATTTCGGTATATATTATACACCTTATCCTATTTCATTTTGAATATAAGATTCTCACAAAGTTCAGTAACAGGAGTTTTTATTTGTAATTATTGGCTTTATATTATAATGACATAATAAAAATTTTGGCTCCAATTTGGTTTTTAAAGGAAAATATTATAGCTGCCAGAGAGTAAAATAAAATCAATTTGCCTGTTTGTAAATCATAAGTTGGCTCACTCTTCCACACCCTACTATTATGATTTCCTAACTCAGTAACATATCTTCTCATTTTTAATAGTTTTTTCTTCTATTCTACATTAAGTTTTCTAAATGAGAGTAAATTTCTTTAGAATTTAGAAAGAATGTTTAAAGAAAGCAACAAATTTATATGAGAATTCAGAGGTAAGAGAAAGTGGAATAGATATTTGTTGTTTGTTTGTCTTTGATCATTTGTCACTCTTCTTCCCTATTTTAGTTACAGCCTCTGGTTCTCTACTGGGTACCCCTCCCCCTTCTCCTCACTTAAATCTAATTGTTTGAGTGAAGCTGACTGCCTTCCCCAGTGCTTACAGCATCACATCCCCGGGCCACAGGAATAGGCAGCAATCAGAGTCAATTCAAAATTGGTCCAAAGCTTTTGCTGGGGCAAACAATAGGGAGACATTCATTTTTGCAGAAGAAAACAGACGTAACTCTGGAGCCATTGTAAGTCATCTTGCACCACAAGGGGCGAGTCCTCTTAAAAATCGAGACAATAGAGAGAAAAGAATTGTTTCAGCTTACTAAAGCTGCCAGGACACAATATACCAGAAATGACGGGTGTTTATGAAGGGAATTTAATAAGTAACAAGTTACAATTCTAAGGTCCTGAAAAATGTCCAAATTAAGGCATCAACAAGAGAACACGGTCTTGGAGGAAAGGGAGCTGGCATCCAGTTTCTCTGTCACATGGGAAGGCACATTGATGAAGTCTGCTGTCCTCCTCTCCTGGCTTATGGTTTCAAACAGCTCTGACTGAGGGCCCTCACTTAGGTTCTCCAGGGCAAACCCTGGGTTTCATCTCTTAGCTTAGCATCTCCAAATGCCTGTATCTTGCTTTCATCTCTCTCCTGTTTGTGTCAGCTCTGATCTCTGCTTTGGCTCTTTTAAGGACTCTAGTAAACTAAGACCCATCTTGAATGGGCAGGGTCACTTCTCCATAGAAATAATAAAATCAAAAGTTCCCTCCCAAACAATAGGTCTGCCTTCAACAGACTGGATTAGGACTAAAAGAACACGGCTTTTCTAGGGTACCTAACACCTTCAAAGCAGCACAAGAACTAACAAGTGGCTGGAGAGACATATCATGTAACTCCTGGAACCCTTGCCTAAAAACAGTTCACCTTTGAGAAGTTTCAGATATGCATGCCAAAGAATTCCCTTCTAATTCTTAAGACAGATTAAGTTGGGTTTTCTGCCACTGGGCTATATTCAGCTGATATACACCTAGTTGGCCATGCCATTTGTGGGAAAACATGATGAGCTGGTATACATTCCAACACCATTCAGATTGATCCCTGCCCACATCATTCTGACGGGTTAAATATTTTGAATATTTGTTTTTAAATATCTTGAATATCACGTTTAATCAAAAGAGTTTGACTAGTAAAATTAGGCGTATAAACAAGAGTGAAGGGAATATTTAGATTAACAAGAAGAGAGTGTGAGCATGGACCAAAAGCCAAATCTGTTCCCAAAGACTGAGATCAAACAGGCACTTTAACATCACGTTGTTGAAAAATTGAATCTAATTTTTCAGGCTAATTTTTCAGCCTGAACAATTCATTTATGTTGATACCTATAAAGACACTCTTTGTAAACCATTCTCTGCTAGGAAATAATAAGACAACATGTGAATGCTTCATAAATGTAGGATATTAATGCTCCATTTAATTCTTGCATCCGATTTTTAGGTTGTGTTCTCTGTATATACCGTAACAACTCAGTTTCCACATTGGAAAGAGGTATATCATCATTATAGATGAAATAGCATTTCAATGCTTATTATTAAAATAATTTCTCCTGTACTTATTAATTTGTGCATTTTCTTAATTTGTTATTATTCTCTTACTATTCTGTAATACCAATCAAGAAAGTATAAAAATTGACTTCTACCACCATCTCCCCTTTTAAAATATCCAATTCTCTGATCTGCAGTTTTGTTTTAATATTCATTTCATTGAACAAGGGGCTTTCTTCTTCTATACTTTAATTTTTAGTTCCATGGTTCTTCTTTTATTGAAAAGAATACCTGTTTCTTATTTAAAATGTGACTTATTATTGTCACATTTTGAAAGAGTCACATAAATAAATATAAATGTTTGTGACCCCAATCCCAAAAACTCATTGCCAAGAACTTTTAAGTAAAAGGGGGAACTACATTATGAACATTATGGCATGTTTTTTCCAGTTAAAACATACTGAGAACATCCTTCCAAATTAACAAGTGTTACTACAAGGAAATCGTTGAGTCAAATCTTAGTTTAGCATTGATTACCATCACTGTTTGCCTTTTAATCAGAGTATATTCCATTTTAGAAAAATGAACTAGATCTCATCTCAAAGGGTTAGCCATGCTAGACAGTCTGTCATGTCTATCAATGCCAGACAGATGACATAATTCTGAGAGAGCTACATGTAAGACAACAGTCACTAAACTATTTGGCCAGCCGGTACACCTTCCCAATTATAATTTACTTTTAAAACTTCATGACAATCAAACAGAAAAGCCAAACAAAGCAGATATCCCAGAAGTTTCCTGCCCCAAAACTGCCAGCTTGCAATTATAAAAACCGTTCTAATTGGGAATTTATGCTATAAAAATTGAAACTACAGAGACCCATAATTCTTTTACCTACCTTACCTAAGGAGTGCTTTATGATTATGCATGTTTCACCTGGTGGCCAAATGTGATAAAATCTAAACCCCAGTAATTATGCTTCCTTTTCAATGAGAAGTATGAATATAATTTCAGTGAATTTGTTTGATAAAGAAGGTTCTAGAGGAACAATTTTACAGTTCTGGAAGTTTAGTATTTTCAACTAGCTTACGATGTTATGTAGCCACCATGCCTTTCAAACGTTATTTCACTATCTTAATGCAATTTTCATTTGGACATTAGAAAGTATTTCTACTAACACAGCAAAATTGGGTTACGCTTTGAGCCAAAAACCATTAAAGACTACTTTATGTGGTCATAAGGATTTCCAGATACAAAAGATACCCATCTTATCTGTTGTTTATGCTAACTCATTTTCTTCAACTTCGTCAAATAAATGACTTGTCAATTCTACTTCAAATTGTAATGTCTCCAGGGAAGTCTCCAACTATAACAACTGCTGACCAATTGCATGAAAGACTTACTCATAAACTGCCATTTGTTCAAAGAAAGCTCTTAGGCAAATTGATCTTGAATCTTTCTCAATTTTTGAAGGCATCAACACTAGATTTTGAAAGTTATTGGATTTGATATACCTTATACTTAAATTATGGACACAAAAATAGACTACATAAGGGTAAATTCAGCTCACCCATTAGTTACCTATTAAACCCCCCTGGGTCTTAGTTCCTCATTTTTTTTTTTTAGATAGGGAAAATATTATTACCTCTCACAGAGTTAGCATAAGAATTAAATGAGGTAAGTAAATGGAATATATTGAATTCATTTTTCCATTTCTTATAGCACTCTCAGGAAAATGATGATTTTTAATGGCAGCTCAACTTAGAACATGATAAATATTATCTCTCTATTAATATGTAATATTAAAAATAAAGGACCATTTACTATTTTTAATAACTGCTTTGGACAAGCTGATTGGTGATACATAGATTCATTCTCATGTTTGCCATTTTCTACTCCTTCTGTTAAGACTTCAAAAACTGGTGCCACAAATTTTAAAGGTTGTTTTAATCAAATTGTAGCATGATCTTCTCTTTGGACAAAGGAGAGAATCCATGGAAAATTCCAATATCAGATTTTAAAGTTAGTCACAATTTGTTGTACTTAAAAATTATTTTGTGTTGAAAATATTACCCTTAGATCTGGTCTAGAAGTCATAATTGCTCTGCCACTCACAGTGTAGCCTTGGACAACTAATTTAGCTTCTTTGAACTCAGTTTATTTGTGTCAAGTGAGGGAGTTGACTAAGATGGTCTCTTCCAGCTCTAAAATGAACATAATTCTACGATATTGTTATTGAGTATCATTAAATAGGGGTGGTTGACATTACTGAAAGTTCATACTATTCAATTTCAACTCAGCCCCATTGCTACTGTTAAATAATGTACATGGACCCAAGATGGAGTCATTCATACTAAACCCACATCAGCCAAAAAATAAATAAATAAATAAATTGGTATTCCCCCAGAATCTGAAACCTAAGGCCAACCAATCATGGTCCACCAGCCCCTCTGGGTCCAGGCCCCTTTAGTTTGGTATCAGCCAAATAAAGATAAATATCTTGATGTAGCCAAAAGAGTCATTTATACTGCTAGCTTCCTTAGTGTTGAAAGCCTGTCTATATAGCCCTTCCTTTCCACCACTCAGCAGAGCTTCCCTAAATTTCCTAGGTGGGATGCTGCCTGATTCATCAATTGCTCAATCAAGCTGTGAGATCCTAAATTTCATGCTGTTAAAGGTCTTTTTTTTTTTTCCTACACAAAAATCCTTGTATGAACCCAATAGTTCATTCTTCACAATAATATTTTCAAAGCTTCACCAGTCTCCTCCAGCCTCCATTCCTCCCTACCACCCACGTTGGGAAAATGTGGAACCAAACTGGACTCTTCCTGTAGACACAGACCACCTATTAGCAGCTGGTTTGTAAGACGCAGGCAGCATGATGGTGGGAACCTCTCAAGATAATTTTGATACTGAAGGACATTGTGCACACTGATGATGAACAACATCATTTGGAATGTGATATCTTTATTCTGAGTCACTTGTTTTTTTCCCACATGCATCTGTTTGAGACCCAAAGTTGGAAATATATATAAATGCCACAAATCAAAAAGAAGGCCAGTGGGTATGCCTATTGTGTTAATTAAATTCCACCCCCCATGGTTTGCTCTAAGAAGTTATTAAATGGCCTAAGTGCTAAAATCGTATGGTTTGTCCTGACAAAGGGTCACCTCACAGTAACAATGGAATGCATAGGATATGTTAAAATTAGAATAAGCCTAAGGAAGAAATATACACTTTGACCAAGGTGGGAAAACTAACTGCCAAGGGAAACAGAAAGTTCTAAAATACCAGATGTCTCTGTGGGTTCCAAATTTGGAATTCCGTCACCTTTTAAATCTTTCTTCAGAAGTATAAAGTCTTACAAAACATGTGGTTTGGCATATGGCTATTATTCTGCATTTCTTGATGGAGTCTGCCTTTTCCATCAGTATCCAAGCTATCTTCTTCAGTTCTGTGACATCTTGGGGTGTAAGGCTCTCAAGAAAAGGAAAGAAATTTACTTGTCATCTCCACCTTCATTTCATTAAAAAGATATATCAGACAAGATTTAGGGCCCGGAGAAGTATAACTGTTATCTTTGTTTTCTTTCCAGAAGTCTTCCTAAAGACTTTTTGTGTGGGAGTAGAGGGCACAGATGGGGGCCACCAGATTAAAAGAGCTCTATTTTTGTGAAGCTAAGTTTCATCAAGGGTGTTTTAAGCTCTTCCTCTATAGTCATATTTCTCTCCTCAACACCAGCCATACCCTGAGCTTTCCTGTTGAAAACCACATATGCCGCTTGCACTTGATTTCAGGCTATTCAAGACGACAGGAGAAGTATTATGAGAGACAACTGTTTATCCAGCAGTGATATTTAAATTGAAGATGAATATGTGATGGGAGAACAATTAAAATCCATATAAGAAAGACCTCTAACATCAAAGGTAAAAGAAGTACATGTTTCAAAACTAAGACATTAATTCATTTAAATTTCATTTTTCTTCATCATAGATTACAGAATTTTCAGGATTACTCATTAGATGGAATAAATTATGCTGTGGCATATTACTGATCTGTAAACATCATATAGCACCTCTGAACATGAATAGTTTATTAGTTTATCTGCATTTCAATTGTTTATAAATTATTATGACACAGTATAAGTGGATAACTTTATCAGGAACATACAAATAATGTGAAACACCTAAAACATACCCCTTTCTTCTATCTGTGAAGAAACATTAAGCAAAATTGAGTTTAAAAATTGCTTTTTTATAACACACTAAAGTGCTTTTTAAAAATAGTGACAAAACTTCTTGAAAAATCAATATTGATAGAACCGTATTAGGTATTTAGCATTCATGGGAAAGGTAGGGAAGCTAGCAGAATGGCTAGAAGTGAAAACAAGAGCACACAGATATCCTACATTAAAAATTATTTCTGGCAGACGTTTATGGGTCCCAAAATTAGAAGAGGCAACCCAAAGTTACCAGATAAACAAACTTTTCTCCTTCTTACACTGTACCCAGACAGGAGCAGCCAGAGGAAAGGGGGGAAGAATCATTTGAAGCAGCAGGAACCTATTAGATTTAAAAATTCTTAAGCTAAGAAAGCACAGAAATATGACGCTGTGAATCATATGTGACAAGCCTCCCCTTCACAGCTATAGAATGACAAGTTATACCTAGTGACAAGAAACAACCTGCCTTTCTCTCTGAAACGACCAATAAGTTTTTGGATTGGAGGGCTAGAATCCAAAATGAAGGAAGGGCTACATTCAGGAGACTTCCACTGCTGAGTCACATAAAAATGAGAGCAACATTGCAGAATTCACAGCCTGGGAAACTAGCAAAACAATTATTCAATAGTCCCTCCTTCTTTCTTCATTGCCATAAGACTATTCATAATGTTGCAGAAGCATTGTATGCTAATGTGTCCAGCCCCAGAAGACAATTTAAGGTTTTTCTAATCCATTCATAGCATATCTAATCCTAGTCTCTTTTGCTATGTGATCATTTTGCCAATGCTCCTTACAACCTGAGAGTTTAGGGAGGACAGAATGGGACATGTAACCCAGTTCTGGGCAATGAATTGTGAAACGAAATCTAATAAGGAAAGATCTGTCTTCTTATACAAGAAAATCTCTAGTCCCTTCCCAGCACATTCTTCAAATAAAACATGATGGGATGAGTCCATAGTTCCTCCTCAGGGGCCATCTTGTAATCCAAGGCCCAAAACACCAACCAGCTGAGGCTAGAGCAGAAAGGCAGAAAAAAAAAAAAAAAAAACACTGTTCCTTGATTAGAACTTTGAGTTTCTGCACCCAGTCTAAAACTACCTGCCCCCAGACTTGTCACTCTACAAGAAAATTAAAAGCCTTTAATTTAAAGTCTGAGAATTTTATGACTTGCAGCTGGATTTACAGACACTTTGATTTTAAAAATTAGAGAATCTCTTCTTCCTGTGAGTATATAGCTATAGAGTCACTGTCCACTTTGCAGTGGACACTGGAAGGAAAATCAAGAAATAATGTTCTGACAAATAGTAAAGAGAATTCATGATCAGGGGCACATCGCAATACTATTTCTGCCTCCAGTAGTGAAGTTTCTCACAATGAAGTAGGCTAGGACACATGTTCTTCATTAATAGAAGTCACATCAGACATGGGAAAAAACAAAAACAACACTGGTAAACTAGTCAACCAACTCTTCGATTTTGTGTCTTGCCTGTAACATTTTCTTTCATTTGGCATTTATATCTATCAGCTTATTAGAAACAGATATTCTATTTCTAAGAGACATTAGGGAATTCATTAATGCCTAGAAATTTCCCAAATGATGGTTCATATATATTGAAACTCACATCTGATTAATGGTTTCATTTAAATATGCGTGTGTGTATATACACATAGATATAGAGAGACAAACATTAAGAGAGACTGCATTTAAATATAAGAGAAAAATTTTAAATTTCCCTCAGATTCAAATTCCTCAAATTTAGAAATAGAGTTTACCTTTGTCCTTAAAAGTCCAGTACAAAACACTTACTGAGGGGCTAACATAAATTTTAGTTTGATAAACATGCAGTTTATACTGAAGACATATTGTATTATTTAGATGTTTATATAACTTCATACTTCTATTCTCAGTATAACTTGTGTCTCAGTAAATATCTGAAGAGGCAAAAGAAAAGAAAAAAAAAGGTGATGCTATTAAAAGTGTAGTTCTTTGCCTGATTTGATGTTTTGTCATCAGTCCTCCATTCTTAGCTTTGATTGTACTGTTGATTGGAGATAAAAGTTTCAGCTCTTCTTTTCCCTGCGATGACTACATACCATGCCCAACTTTCGTATTTATCTTGTGTCTTTATTATGGGTACCAAAAATAGGTTGGATCATCTTTTTTTAAAGTGAAAAAAAGTCTTCACACTTGCATAACTCATGCAGTTGAAATGGCCTGAAATCAACAGCACCCAAAAGAGAATCTCTGAAAAGACACATGCCTGAAAATTAGTACTGCAAAGGAGAACTTAGAACAGAACGGCTAAGGGGAAGCTACTGTGAAAATGCACTGGAAAGATAATACCTAGAATGAGAAGATATGAGAAGACAGTCACTCTGGAAACTTTATGGGTTTGAAAATGTTACATGTCTGAGTTTTAAAAGATCCCTTAAATTTTCCTGGGAATACAGATGTTGAAGCTCCTAAATTGCCTATGTAACTTTTGGTAGGAAAATGAGGCTTTCAGAATAGCTTTCTTACTGGATAACATATTAGGATAATTTAGTTTGCAGAACAAATGAGCAACATTTAAGTATGCCTAAGTCCATTACTGCCCCACCACCACCATCACCACTACCAAATAATATATTTATACATGGTATGAGAAAGGTCTGGACACAGGAGCAAGATGAACAGCTAAAGATGCCAACACATTGGGTTTGGAGGAGCAGGGAGAATAAACACCCTCTTTCTCCCCCTTTCTGTTCCCCTCCCCCCTATACACAGTCACACATGCAGACACAGACAGGAGGACATGGAGGGTTCGTGTCCTACAATCCTGTATGATCTGACCTAGAACAAGGACAGCCTTTCAGTATCTGCATGTGGGCAGAGAAGAGGAGATGGAACTTATGCAAGTGGACATTCCCTAGAAAGCATTGACCCACTAATAGGTGCAAGAGTTACCTGGGGATAAGGCCTTGAGCATGTCACTGTCTGAATGTTGGCAATTATCTCCTTTACATTCTCATACAACCCTCTCAAGGCTAGTGGGAATTTTGTTTTTCCCTACTCTCTTTTCCCATCTGGAAAATACTGCAATGCTGTCTGTGTCCCTTTCCTACCGCTTTTCTCATACTGGGGCCTTCAGAGCTAGGTTTTATTGCAATCTTCCTCTTGCTCATGTTTGATCAGACACAGAAACTCCTTTTTCATTTTTATCTTTGTTAAAAACAACTTCTGTTACCCAAATTTGACTGAGTTCATATGATGTCAATGAAATCTTATATGAAACTCCAAGCTGCCAACATTCAGATTATCTGGGTTATTATGAATAGCCAGGACGAACGCTGCCTGGAGCCTCCATTCTGAGGCTATGCCCAAAAGTTTGCAATGGTAGGGGGGTGGGAGAAAGGTGGGTTGTGAATCATACAGAGAGAACTGGGAAAGATCAGGATAAAGGCCACAAATATCTATCCATCTCTCTCTCCTTCGTATGTACATATACTCACATACACACACGCGCGCGCGCAAACTGTGTGCTAGATCCTACTTTTTATTAGGTGCCATTAAGGTAATTAGTGCTTTTTACTATGGACTATTGCAGTATCACAGGTGTTTAAAAAGATCAAAGCACATTAAAGCACTGAAGAACTGAAAAGGACCCATTTTAGGGATTCAGTTCATTAGTACAGTGAATTTTCTTTAGTGCCCCTCAAAAAATAATTCTTTGGTGCATTAGAACAAGGAGTTAGCACTGGGAAAATGAAGCCACTGTCACAGCCAGCTCTTGTAGTTGGAATTTAAGGAAGATTAGGCACCTACCCCCTGAATACTTTCATGGTATCTTTTTCCTATGGTTTACTGAACAATCACTCAAGTATTTCTTCAGACTATAAATCTTTCATGTAAGAGTAGTTCTAAATAAAGAAAACCTTCATAGTTTTGTAGATAGCCTTGAACTACAAACAAAAAACCTCTTTGCTTTCTCACAGAAACTGATTACAAACATTATTTTCATTTTGCCTTTTTTCCTACCCCTATTTTTCACAAATGTTGAAACGAATGAGAGAATTTTTGTCAATAGGAAATAATACTAGGCATCTTTGACTACTAATCAATGCTATAATAATCATTCATGAAGAAAACAACAGTACAAATTATAACTATAAATCACTTTATCTAACTTTTAACAATAAGAGGTTTAATTTTAAATGCAGTTGAGTTATTTTGACCTTAGATATGATCAAAATTGATCCATTATTCACTCAAATGATGATATGAAGAAATTGGCAGCCTAATTCCAATTTTTTTACAACTCCAGATAATATAATGTCACCCCAGATATTTATATCATCTGTCTCTTTCAGAACTAAATCCATTTGTTCACTCAGCTCCTATAGTCCTTGATTCGATTCAATTCAACCAGATTTATTGTGTAAAAAAATTGTAACAGGGTGCTATGCCGCACAAAACAAGAGGAAGGTGAGAAAGATAAATGTCCTGCCCTCAAGGAGTTTATGGTCTGACAGGATGGAGACAAGTACGATGTTATAAAACTATGGAACAAGTTGCTTAACAGCACATCGTGGGGACACAGGCTTAGGCATTATAGCATAAAGAGTCCAAAAAAAACAGGGAAAAGATCTCACCTTGCCCGGTCCTCAGGGAGGGCAACTGCTCAGCAGCTCCGCATACCTCCCTTCATGTAGGAGACTCGGGACACCTGTAGTGACTGAGTGCTGAGCTTTTATACATGCCAGGTAGGGGCAGGGAGGGGGTGCGTGGAGTGTCTCTGTCAATGAGCAACCTTTGTGCCCTAGCAAGCAGCTGGGACTGCTTAAGATTTAGCATCTACCCCACTGCCTGCAGTCTCTTGTGAAATAGAAATACACTGTACACCTGCATGCAAACAAGCACAAATGGAAACATAACAAACACCTGCATGTAAACAAGCATGAGGGGAAAGGAGGGAGATGTGTGAGGACGTGAGACGACTGCTGGTTGTGTCCTTGACTTCCCCTACAAAGGCAAAAGAAAATGATTGTCAAAGTAAGGTACAAAGTTTCATCTTCAAATTCAGCAAGCAGTTCTGTGAAAAATGATAGGCTATATGTTTTCACAATTGGCCAATCTGCCCTAACATATAAACCTGGGAAAGATCAGGATCAAGGCTACAAATATCTATCCATCTCTCTCTCCTTCGTATGTGCATATACTCACATACACACACACAAACACACACACACACACGCAAACTGTGTGCTAGATCCTACTTTTTATTAGGTGCCATTAAGGTAATTAGTGCTTTTTACTATGGACTATTGCAGTATCACAGGTGTTTAAAAAGATCAAAGCAGGTTAAAGCACTGAAGAACTGAAAAGGACCCATTTTAGGGATTCAGTTCATTAGTACAGTGAAATACCTGTTCTCAGAAGAAATTTGGTCATTGACCCTGGGAAGCCTCTGGTTGCAGATCTCTATAAAGTTGAAGATGATACTGCTTAAAATCTCTGCTAACTGGCTTGTTCTGTGGATGGGTTGTATGATATTCTTAAAAGTCTCAACATTTAGAAGACACTACAAAAGTGAAATTTGATTAATCTAATCCTTTGGGGGAAAGAAAAACATGACAGTGCTTCCACACATATCATTTTATAAAAAGCATTTTAGGCTTGAAAATACCACCTTGCATTCTCCATTAAAGCCTATGGAGAACACTGTAGGCTTAAATTAAAACAGGGTTTGCTCTCAGGTTTGGAATCGATATTGGTAAAATTGGGGATGAAGATGAAGACAGAGCCATGCCCTGAGTAGTCTCTGGTTCCCTCCAGATGCAAAGAAGGAAAATTAGTCCACAGAATCATTAAAGGACTTAGAAGACTATTATATCTTGGTATATAAATGTTAATTGAAAGAGTTGATACAGAGTTAATGTTAATGGTATGAGTTAATTGAAAGTGGATTTGTAAAAGTTGAAAGGATATAGAAAGAAAAAGATCAAAGAAAAAATCAAAGAGTTAAAGGAGAGTAGGATAGGATGGGGCATAATAGCCATCTTCAAATATATAAAGGCCATCATGATTCTAAAAAGTAGAACTTAGACAAGGCTGTGTGGAGATTAAGAATATATATATATATATATTCCATTTTGGGTTACTAGAAGGAAAACTTTCTAATCTAGAGAACTTTTTAAAATGGGCTATCTCAAAAGATAACACTCTTTTGTCAGTAGTAATGCTCAAAGTGAGTGTGGAAAACCACATAATAATAATAGGTATCATTTATTGAGTTCCTCACCATGTGCCAGGCTCCATACTAAGTGTTTTATGGGCATTATCTAATGTAATCTTCATCACAACACTGTGTGGTATATTAATATTTCCATTTTGGAGAGAAGAGCCTGGAGCTTAAAGGATATAAATAATTGTTCCAAGGTTACACAGGTTTCAAGTAGCAGAACAGAGATTTAAATTCAATTCCGTCTTCCAAAGCCATCATACCACACTTCCTTTCATTGGGGATGTTATATAAAACTTGTAAGAAGATTTTAATTTTTCCAACAGGCAAGTAAAATCAATGATCTTATGTTTTCTTTTTCCAAACCCAAAGATTCTACAACTCAACAGATATGAGGCACAGATAGCTTAAATGGCTTGGGAATGGTACTAAATTAGTTACTGATAGAATTATCTAGAACTGCTTCCTCAATCTTAATCAGCCCAATGTTCTTTCCACAATATCATTCTATCTTCAAAGTATGGATTTAAGTGCAGGAAGTGGGAAAATCTTCAGCTAAAGCTGAGGGCAAGGAAAACTGGTGGAAAGGGCATTTGCCCTTCAAATGGTAGAAAAACCTGTCATGGAAAAGGACTGCAGCTTTGTGTTTCATACATAGGTGAGAAAGCTCCTCAAAGCTCAAGAAGAGTTGAGATGATAAACGTGAAAGATTTGTATGCTACCTCCAACACATAACCAGTTCCACCATAAACAATAAGAAATCTTAAATGATAAGTCTTCTCCAGACTTGTTGAACTTTGCTACATGATTTGGCTCATACCCAACATTTCTTGATTTTTTTCCATATTCTTTTAGAAGTTGTAAAATACTTTTCCAACAGAGACTAAAACAGATACCTGTACACCAGTGTTCATAGCAGCATTGGTCACAATAGTCAAAACGTGGAAACAATCCAAGTGATCATTAACAGAAAAATGGATAAACAAAATGTGGTGCATATACACAATACATACACAATGGGGTATTATTCTGCCATACGAAAGTTCTGAGACACGCTGCCAAATGAATGAACCCTGAAAATATTATGCTGCGTGAAATAAGACAGTTACACATTGACAGATATTATATGATTTCACTTATATGAAATATGTAGAAATAAGAAATTTACAGGGACAGAAAGTAGACTAGAGGTTATCAGGGGATGAGAAAAGGTAGGGAAAGGGAATTGTTGCTTGGTAGGTATACAGTTTAAGTTTTGGAAATTTAAAAATAAAATCAATGTTTTAAAATTACTTTTCCATTGTTTAATCTTACCAAAACTTCTATAGAACCCTTTGCAGTAAGTAGGAAACATATTAGTCTATACTCATTTTATACAATTAAAGCCCATGAAGGTGATTTAAATGACCCAGAGTCATATAGCTGGTAAGTGGCTCAGCTGGGATTATGCAAACATTCTGATTCACAGAGCAAATGTTCTTTATCTGACCCCACATTGACTCCCTACTCTAGACTAAAGGACAGGATAATAGAAAGGACTCCAAAAGCAATTGTATACTTAGCTACATGTATGCCTTATATTACATTTCCTCTATATATTCTTCTTTTGTACAAAAGAGACAATCTGACTTAGAGTATTATAAATATTACATTTACTTAATCCATCAAAGCAGGATTTTCATGTCTCAAATTTATATCTATTTAAGGTAACTGGGTGGTTTAAAAAAAGACATATTTGGAGACTCATATATGCAAATTAATTAACATGCTCTTTTTGAAAAAGAAAAGATAGCTATAGAAACGTGCTGAGTAGATCACATTCATTGTAAACAGACAACAGACATATTAATAATGTTAACATGATTCTAAGGGATATCCCAATGGAATATTATTTTTAATTTGGTGTTTTGTTTATATCTCTTTCCACGTATCAATATACTAATGAAGAAAGTGATTTTCTCAAGGACGATGAGGTAGAAACCATGGTGTTCACCAGCATACAACCCTACCTTACCAGAATTTAGGACCCAAGGACTCAAACAGATTTAACTACAAATGAACTTCAGGAAGGCTAATACTTAGGGTATGAAAGGCTATTATCATCTTGTTACTGAGGCCAAATAGTACGAAGGGAGAGGTAAGAAGGGGAAAACCTAGCTGACAACCTTGGGAGATAGCAGGTGAAAACTCTTTTCCAATGTCTCTTTTTATTGTTTGAGCATAGAAGCCACTCCAGAAGGGCAGGTTCCCCACCCACCTTGAACTGCTAAAGCAATCGTGCTGAAAAGAAGGCAGCATCGTGGAATTACTTCTTTTATCAACAGAAAATGCACTTCTTGCTCATTGAAACAAGAGACCATGAAGACTAGCATCCAGACAAAAACTGTGAAAAACAAAAATCCTGCTTCTGGGTCCCCACACACACACCCAAAAAAGTCTATAAAACAGTTAGGAATGAAAAATGACATCAAATTTTAAAAGTGGGTAACAGATTACTAGGGATTAAAACATAATTCTAATATGTAGGGCACTTGTTTTCTTGAGGATGCGAGGGTAATAGAATATAATGGACAACCTGGGCATTTTAATCAGTGACAGGAAGGCTGGATTACCTGCACAATGCAGGCTTTATCAAGATGGATTAAACCAATAGGGAAGAGGTCATTTAAAATCAATACTGCCTGGGCAGGCCACGGTGGCTCAGCAGGTAAGAATGCTTGCCTGCCATGCCCGAGGACCCGGGTTCAATTCCCGGTGCCTGCCCATGTTAAAAAAAATAATTTAAAAAATAAATAAATAAAATCAATACTGCCAAGAAAAGATACCACTCACCATGGTGATAATTGTACATGGAGCCCATTTCCCTTTAAAAATTAAATATACCAATAAGAAAGTTTTTCTTTTTAATCTAAGAACAAAAAGATACATGTGCATCCTGGGTATATCCATTGGATTAAGAGGCAAGAAGTTAAAAGTTTATATACTATCCCTATTTTTAAAATGTAGAAACTAAGGCTCTCCAGGTGTCTTACCTTACACAATTAACGATTGGTAGCAATTTGACCCAGCTTTCAGAATTCCAGTGCCTGTATTCTTCCCACCAAGACGCTTCACCTCACCTGGACCTGGAGCTGGAGCATACCGAGTGCCTTGTGGACATATACATGAAGTGGAAAGTCCCATTTCAATGGCTGCAGCTCAGTCCCAGCAATTGTTTTTAAGGTGAGCCATGGTTGCATGTACGGACCCAGAGTTCAGAAGAGTCAGGGCTCTAGAACAGACTCAAAAGTCATCAGCCTGTAAATGGTGGTTTATCCATTGGCTTTGGATCTTCAAGAAATCATTTAAAGATGAGAAGACTAACTTAGTCCTGAGATATACAGATATTTAAATAGTCCACAGAGAAAGAAACAGGATAAAGTCCAGGTCCCTCATTATAACCTTGAGGCTGCCATTTCTCCATCTTTGTTTCTTGTCACTACCTGCCTCAAATGTGACACTGCAAAAATACTACTTTTAGGTCCCTCCATATCCTCACCATGTCGCTTCTCCCCTCTGGCCTTGATCATGCTATTCCTTCTGCTTGAAGAACACTCTCCCCACCCTTCTTTCTTGGTCTATCTAATTCTAGCTCATCCTTTCAGACTTCTCAGGAAAATCTTTAGAAAAACTTTTCTATCCTCCTCCTTCCACTGGACTAAGACAGATTCTGCTCCTCTGAATATATTCCCATCGTAGCACTTCCATCTATCTTTCAAATATTTGTGTATACATTTCACATTCTTACAAGTGACTTAAAGTTTTACTCTAGCATGGGCCACATGTCATTCATGTTTTTATCCACAGAAAACAGTATAGTGACTAGTACAAAATTGACATCAAGAAATGAGAATGTGGGGAATCACAATGGTAGGAAGAAAAGTTCTTCTCTAAATTTTGATAATTAGAAACTTTCTTATAGAAACAGTCCTAAAACTAAAAAAAAAAAAAAAAAAAAGACCTCAGATCATGGTAACTCGATAAATTCAGAGATATGAGAGCTAATAGAAAGGCTTTTTCATCCTAAGGCATGTGAGGAAGCTTTCATATCCAAGTCAGGCCACAATTTTTGTGAGTAAAAAACGAGACAGCACAGGCCTCATACTTCGTATTGTGAAAGAATCCCAACTCTGCCCAAAGCCTCCTTTCCCCAGTTAGTTCACAAAGCCCATCTGACTCCCAAATGTGTCCTTTCATCTCCCAGATGGCATGTCATTTTCCTCCTCCCTTGCTCCACATTTCTATGGCAATTTATAATAATAGTGCTGGTGCTGGTGTTAGCAGTAGTAGTAATAACAACTCCCAGTTATTGGATGCTTAGTATATGCCAAGTACCATATCAAGTACTGCAATACCTTATCTCATTTTTTAATCTTCAGAGCAACTGAGGCTTAGAGAGGTGAAGAAAGTTGCCCAAGGACATAACACAAGAAAGAACAGAGCTAGGACTCTGATCCAAGTCTGCCCGACACCCCAGCCTGCACTCTTCACCACTGCACCATGCTTAGAAGCCTCCAGGAAGAGCACACCACTGCCGACTCTGTTTCCAGCAACAGAGATGGCTCAGCTGCTGCAAATACCGTATGCGTGGGATCCCTGATTAATGCAAGACACTATTTTCTTCTTTTTCATGTCTAGATGTGGACTAACAAGAAACTACAGCTCTTGTAGAGTAATAAGAACACACTGAAAAGTCTATTATGTTTGCTTCATTCACACCATCACTGGCATGAATGCAGGCATATCAAAGACTCTCCAAATATCTTTGAAATAAGGCCCTAGTGAGCCAGCCCCAATAGACACATGAACTTGTCTAGGCAAGTCTGAGTCCAGAAGAGAACACTGCTTAGACCCAAACTAAAATCCCTGACATGTATAAATCTGTTTGAAATCTAATTTGATGGTATTAAAATGTTGAGTTGCAAAGGAGCCTGAGCTTTAAGAACAAAGAACCAGGTTGCAAAACACAGCTGTAGGACAGACAGGAGGACTGGAGGTTACCACAGAGAATGCAGCTGCTAAGCCTAGGACCCTTGGTCTGGGAAAAATTGAAAAGGGTCTTTCTTCTAGAAAATTAAGTCTGGCAGTATTAAATACTCAATTTGCAATGGATGTGGTGGGGAGAGGTTGTTTAAAGGGTCAATTTAAGGTGATCTATAAGTTAAATGGAAGATAAAGTTCTATCAACACAAAGCTTCAACTAATCAGGGTTTATACCAATTATACTGGGAAAAGAAGATGTCCTTTCTTTTCTCTCCCATAAAAAGAATTAGGTAACTGTTCTATTCTCATTTTCACTTTGGCTATCCAAAAGTTTAGTGCCAATTTTGAGATTTAATTATAGCAACAGTAATTAACAAATACAAGCTTTACAAGCTACATAATTATGCCATATTCCCCTTCTAGAAAATAAAATTCCTAACTTTTCATTTCTATTTACATTTAACCATTTTTATTATATGTAAACTCTTTGGGACAGATTTTCATTGTTGACAAATAATGAATGGTTGATAGATGATAAAGAGAGAGAGCAGACAGACAGAAATATAACTGACAGATCACTGGCAAATGAAAATAGAATATGAGGTAAACTTGGCAGGCTTTTGTGATTCATTATATGTAGGAGATTAAAGAATTAAAGGAACTAAAGATGACTCCTAGGTTGTCTAGCTCAGGCGGCTGGGAAGAAAGTGGTGTCAACTGAGAATAAAAATACATCATTAGAAGCAGGGAAGGATAATGAATTCAGTTTGTACATGTTGAGTTTTTAAGGGCCTAAAAATACAAGGGAGGTAGTTAAATATGAGTCTAAAGCTAGGAGAATATTTCTGAGCTGGAGACACCAATTTTTTTTTGCAGCAGCAGCAGTATAGAGAAAATAGATTAACATAAAAATGAAGACATCACCTAGGGAGAATGTCCTCTCTTCCTAGTTTTAGCCATAACGAGAGTAGAAACAATTCAAGGACAGAACTGCAGCCATAAACAACAGTACTGAGAGAAAACAATATAAGAAATAGGCAAATAGATATGAACGAAAACAACAAAGCACAGCTTTTGGAAAATAAAGGGACTAGAGTAGCAGATGAAGCAGAGAGGACAGGTAAGAAAATATTTAGAACACTAAAAATTGTCAGCAATTAAGAAGACCACTGATGGCCTCAGGAGAAGCAGACTTAGTAACATGGTGGGAGGAAAAGCTCTGGGAAGTACAGACGTGAAGAAAGGAAGAGGCAAAAGGCAGAAACCCCAATCGAAATCATAAAAGATATTAAAGGAATGTTCTAGTTTGCTAGCTGCCGGAATGCAATATACCAGAAATGGAATGGCTTTTAAAAAGGGGAATTTAATGAGTTGCTAGTTTACAGTTCTAAGGCCAAGAAAATGTCCCAATTAAAACAAGTCTAAAGAAATGTCCAATCAAAGGCATCCAGGGAAAGATACCTTGGTTCAAGAAGGCCGATGAAGTTCAGGGTTT
>PVIY010045017.1:0-19355 GCA_004026745.1 Myrmecophaga tridactyla | reverse complement strand
ATATATGAGTAGTGCTACAAGGGATTTTACCCTATAATTTATTTATTTTGGCAGGGCAGCCTCCAGGAATAGAACCTGAGTCTCTGGCATGGCAGGTGAGAATTTTGCCACTGAGCCACTGTTGCACCATCACCCTATAATTTCTTGATTACAGCAATGAATATTATTATATCTTAAAATATAATATTATGAAGTTAAATTCATTCCAAAAGTTATTTTTTTAACAATTTATTTAAATGTTTTCTCAATGAGATGCAAAACCTTATCAGTTATTTGTATGAAAAATGAGCATGCCAGATTGGCTTGAGAGCTGTTCAAAGGAATCTCATTTAAATAAATGTTGAGGAAATTAGAGATACTCCAGTATTGATCATTAAAACACAAACAAGTTTATAAACAAGTGAAAATGTCCAGAACAAAAATGATACAAAATAAATCTTTTCATTTGAAATGATTTCCTTTATTTAGTTGAGAGTACTTTTTTCTTTTTGAATCCTTGAAGGCTTTCTTATTTTGATTGTTTCTCAGAGCATAAATAAAGGCATTCAACATAGGTGAAATAGAAGAAATGAGCACTGAAATGACTTTATTATGATCACTCCTTCCTTTGCTGTAGGATTCATATAGATGAAAATGCATGTGCCATAGGTGATGGAAACCACAGTCATGTAAGAACAGGTCGTAAAGACCTTCTTCCTTTGCTGGATAGAGGGGGACCTAAAATTTTTCTTGATGATGTAATCATAGGAAAGAACTATACAAGGAAGAGTCATATTCAGGGATAGTACAGCACAAATTGTAACTGTCTGTTCCAGGACTTCTTACTGAATGGGGCTAACTTGGCTGTGATTATTTTTGCATTTCACTGAGTTACCAGAATAGGGAAGAAGTACTAACTGAGGCACATGGTTTATCTGCAAGTTAGAACCCTCCTAGAGACTTCAGTCTCTCATTCAACAACTATCATCTATTTATATCAAGCCCAAATGTAGGAGAGATTTTTTTTAATTTTTAAATTTTTTTGCTGTCCTCCTACCTTCCTTCCATCTTTCTCCTAATATCTCTTAATGCACACAGTACTCAGAAATTGGAGCATTATTCAATCTTCAAAATATATCTGTTTTCCCCAAGTTATTACAACTTATTACACAATAAATATTAAAACTGTAAAGTAAAACAGCTATCTGTGTATTCTCACTTTCAATCAAATGGTAAGTTGAACAGAGAGTTCTTGGAGGAGATGCTGCCACTTCATTCAAAATATAACCCGTTATGGGGATATGTACATAAAGGGAATGCATATAGATCTTTATTCTTAGAAAATTCTTTGGTAATTTTAATTTGAGGCTGTATACACAGCCAGAGTTACCATTGGTTTTTCTTATACTAAGTCAGTTGTGCATTTATTTATGTCTCTTTGCATAAAAACCTCTCAGATACTGACAGCTGTCTACAAAAAAGAAACTCTAAAAATTGACATTTCCTAAATATCTGTTGGATGCATTAGGAAATATAAAAATTATTACTGAAATCCATTTTCTCCTTAGGAGCAAAATATAACCAAATCCTGTAAAGGGAATTACAATCAAAGAGAGAAACTTCATTCTTACTCTTCTAATAGTAAACCAGTTTCTTTTTGGGTGTTTAAACATGGCATAGAGCTCCCTGAAATTGCAATTCTATATAAATCTGACAGACTACCTGATCATAGGCCTGGCGGTGCCATCAGCTGACAATATATTTGTGGTCTCCATCACTAAAAAGTAAATAAAATTCACTAAAGGCTTCACTGAATTTCAGAAACCATTCAATGGTAGAAGAGATAAAATTCCAAATAACCAGGACAGAAGGAAGTGTTTTACAATTTAGAGCATGACATTGCAGAATATGCTACTAAGTGAATAAAATGTTCCTTGGTGACATACATTCAGAAATCATTTATGAATTTTCTGAGTAATGAAATTTGGCAAAAATAACAAGTAACAGATTTCAGAGGGGACCATGTCTCAGGAGACAGAAGATAATACATCGCATTAGATACAGGTCAGGAGGACAATATCAAAGTAAATAGCTCATATTTTTAAAAGTTTTGCATTTACTAAGGCATTTCTCAGATCAAAATCCTTTATTATATTAATAGAGACCTCTAATATATCATAT
Source organism: Myrmecophaga tridactyla (assembly GCA_004026745.1). Lineage (NCBI taxonomy): Eukaryota > Metazoa > Chordata > Mammalia > Pilosa > Myrmecophagidae > Myrmecophaga > Myrmecophaga tridactyla. Next base: position 17,195 of record PVIY010045017.1, on the reverse strand, counting down.
GATTTTTTATCATTGGGCATTTTTACTCAGTTAAGCAGAAGAAAAAGTTTACATGTCTATTGGAGGCTACCGCTTATATTGAACTCTTTATCTTTCCATATATTTCTTCTCTAAGTATGCCCAATATATTATAGGTAGTATCCACAAATGAATAAAAATTTGCAACCATATGTTATAGTTGAATGGAAAGTATGATTTTACATCTGTAAACACATCTTAATTTATCACGTAATAGAAATTTTTCTTCTTTCCAGTTTAAAATTATTAAGCTAGCTGTATGAAGATGTTGGCATTTATTTTACCAATGACTATAATATATAATGTTCTTCATCATACATATTTGTTAAACATTCTGACAAAAGCAGGCAGGCCACAGTGGCTCAGCAGGTAGAGTTCTCGCCTGCTGTGCTGGAGACCTGGGTTTGATTCCTGGTGCCTGCCCATGCAAAAAAAAAAAAGACATTCTATCAAAAGCATCTTCATAGCAATATCTTTCTAGATGTGTGAGAATAATTACTAAAAGTGAAAATTTTAAATGGAAAGTATAGATTTTAATTACATTATGGCTAAGGTTAGTTTATATCAAAATTTGCCGCTGTAGTTGTCATTATAGTACATTATTTTTAGTTTTAATTCCATGTATAATTTACAATTTGTTCTTATATATGTATTTAACATGTGTTTTAAGATAATAGTAAGTCTTTAAAAGTGTCTGTATTTATTTGTGGCTTGTGGTTTATGGTTTTATACATTCAGATCTATTTTGTTTTTGTTTTTCATTTTTAATGTTATTGAGGAATAATTGATTTATAGTAAACTTATTTATCTAAAGTCCACATATTGATAAAATTTGACATAACTCCCTAGAGATACCACCACAATCAAGATAATGAACACATCATTCATTCCCCACAGTTTGCTTGTGATCTTTTCATCTCTCCTCCCTGCCATCACCCAATTTTGTCATTCACAGCTAAGCACGAATCAATTTTCAGTCAGTATAGATTAGTTTGCTTTCCCTAGAAATTTATATAAATGTACAAATTTTCACCTGACTTATTTCAGAATACTTTTTTTGAGATTCATCCATGTTATTGTCTGTGTTGGCAGTTCATTCCTTTTCATTTCTTAGAAAAATTCTGATGTGTGATATTTGTCATTTCAATTTTATAGGCAATTATAAATAAAATTGCTTTGAATGTTCATGCTAAAGTCTCTGAAATGGCATGTACTTTCACCTCTATTGGATAAGTATTAGGAGTGGAATGACTGGGTCTTGGAAGATATATGTTTTTATGGGTAAAATGTGCCAGAATGTTTTTCACAGTACTTACATGATTTTATATTCCCACTAACAGTAGAATTGCATAATTTGTCCACATCATTGGAATGATCTGTTTTTATATTCTTAGGGCCTTAGTATGTGTGTAGTAGTATCATCTAGAGATTTTAATTTGTATATGTTTAATAGCTAATTAGGTTGAGGTCCTTTTGGTGTACTTGCCATATATCTTCCTTGGTGAAGTGTCTGTTTAAATTATTGCCTATTTTATAATTTTGCTTTGCTTTTTCTAATTAGTGAGTTTTGATAGTTCTTTATATAGTCTTGATACAAGTCTTTTGTCAGCTATGAGTCACAAATATTTTCCCATTTTGTTGTATATATTCTCTTTCTCTTAAACAGTGTCTTTTTAACAGAAAATTTCTCAATTTTGATGAATTGCTTTTCATCAGTTGTTAATGGAACATGTTTGATGTGTTTTTCTAAGAAATTGTGGACTAACCCAATATCAATATTCATTTTGTGTTAATTTTTGTGAAGAATGTACAATATGGATAGAAGTTCATGTTATGTCATATGGATATCCAATTCTTCTGTAATACTTGTTGAAAAGATTATCCTTCTCCAAAGAATTATCTTTGCATCTCTCCTAAAATTCAGTTGACCATAAATATAAGGAATTACTTCAGGAAAAGCAATTCTTTTCCATTGATCTTGTGTTTATCTTAAGGCAAATCTCACACTCTCTTAATTACAGTAGCTCTATAATTATGTTAAAATCAGTGTAGGTCCTACAACTTTATTCTTTTTCAAATATGATTTGGCTATTCTAGGTCATTGCATTTTCATTTAAGTTATAATTAGCTCATCATTTTATAGATAAATTATGGTTGGATTTTGATTGGAATTGCACTGAAACTAGAGATTGATTTGGATAGAATTGTAGTCAACAATATTTAGTCTTTTGATTCATGAAATTGGTACATATCTCTATTTGTATGTCTCTAGGTTTTGCCAGCAAAATTTGTAATTTTCAATGTTCAGTCTTTCATATCTTCTTTTATATTTAGGCCTAAATGTTTCATGTTTTAGGTGCAGTTTTGAATGTTTAATTGCCATTGGTTTTCTCATTCATATACCAATACATTTGGATTTGCATGTGGATCTTATTCCTGCAGCACTTATTCCTGCTTCTACTGATATTTTTTGTAGAAATATATGATTCCTACGTGGAGGATTTTGTTGAAAGCAAATAAAGACAACTATCTTCATCCATCCAGTAGATCTAAGCTTTTATTCCTTTTTTGACTTAACTGCTGAGATATACCCTGTAGTAGAAAGTTGAATGAAAGTGGCATGTGCAGACATCCTTGCCTTATCCTGCTCCTAGGGGTGAAAGCATTAAATATTTCACTATATTAAGTATGATACAGCTATAGTTTATTGTAAATGTCTGTATTAGTTTTCTAGGGCTGCCTTAAGGAGTTCCACAATCTGGGTAGCTTGAAACAACAGAAAGTTATCTGATATCTAATAATCTGTAATAAAAATGTAGGCATTTCCGTGCTTCCTCTGAAATCTGTAGGGTCTTTACTTTGCTGCATAAATTTTAGATTAAACTTTTGTATGAATATATAAAACCTTGCTGAGCTTTTTTTTTTTGAAGTAGGAATTGTGTGGAAGGTATAGACCAGTTTATGGAGATATACTATCCTTATTCTCTTGTGTTCTAACCTTTCAAGTCATTGTGGCTCTTTGAGAATCAGGTACTGCTGTTGCTTGTTTCCTTTTTCCCTTGCTTCCTTTTACCCATTCTTTTATCTGTTTGAATTACTTATTTTCTGCCCTGGTAATCCTGCATTAGATTTTCTTTCCTTAAAGTTCCACAGGCTTTGTGACTGCAAAATTAAATAAATAAATAAATGTCTTTCATACATGAGTACATGCACACATATGTAGACATTTACATACACACATATAGCTATACACATTATATTGTTCACTGTTTACTTGTGAAAGGCAAGATGACAGTAAGCCAATTGTTCCACTTCTTTCACCAAAAATACCTCTTTGGAAATGCTCTCTCTGTAATTTATTTGCTTTCTCCTGTATATTTATTCTTCTTAGAAATTTGGCTATTTTTCCTAATTTGAAATATTTTCAATCATTATTACTTCAAATGCTTTTCTTTCCAACTTCTATCTATTGAGACTGTAAACAGACATTTATTAGATTCTTTGTATAATCTCACAGATCACAGAATTCTGTGTGTTTTTCAATATTTTTATGCTCTAAATTAGGATAACTTATCATGTTCAATTTTCAAATGTACTGACACTTTGTTCTACCAATCTTAAAGGTAGTCAGAATTGTTTATTTCAGCTATTTCATTTTATTGTACTTGAAATGGTGTTTGGTTCTTTTTATGTTTTCTATAGTTTGCTGATATTTCCAAAATTTTTATTCATTTTCACAATGTTATAATGTATTTTTTCATTTTTTGCTGTTTTAATGCAATTTTATTGAGATATTGTCATATGCCATATAATCATTAGAATTGTATAATAAATGGTTCTCAGTATCATCATATAGTTGGTTGTGCTTTCATCACCAGAATCAATTTTTGAATAGTTCTATTTGTCCAAAAAATACATGTAAGAATAAAAATGAAAATAAAAATAAAAAATAATACCCCAAACACCCTGGCCTCTTAACACTCCCTATTATTTATTTACCTTTAACCTTTGTTTCCTTACTCATCCATCTATACACTGGATAAAGGGAGTCAGTGACAGGTTTTGAAAATCACACCATAAGTGTTAAAGTTACATAGTTTAAGAATCATCTTCAATAATCAAGTCTACTGTAATACTTTTATCAGTTTCAGTTATTTCCTTATAGCTAGTCTAGTACACTACAAACAACAAAGGGATAGCTATATAATGCTTAAAAGTAGCCTCCAGAATGACATCTTGACTTTATTTGAAATCTCTCCACCACTGAAACTCTATTTTGTTTCTATACCCTGTTTGTTTAGGAAGGCTTTCTCAATCCTATAATGCTGTGTCCAGGCTTATCCCCAGGAGTCAAGTCCCACATTGCCAGGAGATTTACACACTTGGGCGTCATGTCCCATGTAGACCAGGGGTGGAGACAGTGTATTTATTTGCTGAGTTGGATAGAGAGACCACATTGAGCAACAAAACAGGTTCTCTGAGGGTGACATTCTGGCATAATAATAATAATATATAATGGCAATTAGAAGTTTTTTTTTTTACATAATTCAAAACTTTCACAATTATGAAACTTATTGCAGGATTAAGTTCGATAAGGGCAAGCACCAAGATTGAAGGCTCAGCCATTATATTGATAATCCCTAATACTTGTGAGACTATCTGGAATTCCCCAGATGGGAAAGTTTAATATTTCTAAATTTTTCCCCAGTCCCTCAAGGGGACTTTGCAAATACATTTTTATTCCTGCCCCATTAATCTGGTATAGTCAGATATCTCAGTAACATGTGCAAACCAACACGATTTTTACTCACTATTTATGGTTCCACGTACTTATGGTGTTTGAATAAACTGACAACACAAGTTAAATCGGATAGTGTGCTGCAGAAAGTATAAATTTTAAATAAATAGATAAACACCTATTTCTTTGGTCTCACCCAGAAGTTGATGTGTTAAAACCCACTTAAAGTCAGCCTTTACCCTTTAGTGTGATTTACCTTAGTTCTAACCAGATCTGCTTCATTCATCACCCTAACTGAAGTTTGATCTCTTTTTCAGTTTTTTTCACAGTTGCTATGTGGTGTAATGCAGACTTTCATAGCTGTAGAACTCTAGCTCTTAGTTTCAGGTGTCAGACAGATACCCACCTGTCCAGGAACTGACCTGGTTATTCACAAAGAGAGTTTAGAAATCATCTCAGAATGCAGAAATAAGGTTACAACTCAGGAATTGATGTGACTGCTGCAGGAGCTTACAGTCTTGGAAACTTTACCACAAGCCTTCCCTTGATAACCTATGCTCTTGAATTCAATTCTCAGTATTTGCATATTTTAGTTAGTCAATATTAGTGTGGCCTTACACTGTTTGTCTTTTTGTTTTTGGCTTATATCACTCAACATATTGTCCTCAAGGTCCATTCACCTAGTTGCATGCTTCACAACTTCATTCTTTCTTTCAGCTGCTCAATAGTTCATTATATGTGTACACCACAGTTTACCTTTCTGTTCAAAAATTGATGTACTGGGTGGGCCCCCGTGGATCAGCAGGCAGAGTTCTCACCTGCCACAGAGTTCTCACCTGTCATGCCAGAGACCCCAGGTTCGATTTCCGGTGCTGCCCATGCAAAAAAAAAAGTCCATATACTCTGATGTACATGACAGTTTTATGGTTTGAATCCATGAAGGTGAGGGAGATGATTATCAGTTTCCAGTTACATTCAATATGTGGTGAGAAATAGAAAGATGGAAATCAGAACCTTCACTTGTAGTTATCAATCCTTTCCAGCAGGATAGATGTTATTGTGTGGTTCTTTATCAATGAATCCTAAATTCTATTCAATCTGCATTTGTAATTCAGAGGTATTTGATATGAGGAGAGAAGTGCTAACATCATTTGGCAACAAATGTCTCCACATACTAATGAACAATTTCATGTGCAAGGTTTACAAATTTTTTTTAAGCATTGTTATTACAGTAGAAGCTTAGTTCCCACTGTTGTGTGTTTTGGAACTACCATGGAATATTTTTTAACAGATCAGATTACTTTATCCATTTCAAACTACAATATATTAGGAATTCTCCCATCTTACCACTTTTAATTCACAGTTTATATTTTATCTTGGAAAACACATAAGATTGGAACTATCCATATAGTTATTTTGGACTGCTAACTGCAGGTGAATCTTAAAGCCAAATCTTAAAACTTCTTCAACAATTTGATGTGTTTCCTTGTAGTTTGGTTGGTAAATAAGTACATCTACCTGCATAGTTTGGACCTCACTGTACAGGTTCTTCATATCCTTTGCTTCTGATTTTGATTTTGGCATTATTACAAGTTTTAAAATTTGTATTTTTCCTTTATCAACTTTATACTCATTCTTTACCATCTTTTCTTCATATAATTCATCACATAGTTGTATATTCATCACCATGACCATTTTTAGAACATTTGCATCACTCCAAAAAAAGAAACAAAAAAGAAAAAAGAAAAAATTCATACGAACCATATGAAACTCATACAAACAATTACCCCTCCCTCTCATTGACTGCTAGTATTTCCCTCTATCCAATTTGTTTTAACCTTTGTCCACCCTAATATTTGTTTATTTTTCATTCATATTTTTTACTCATCTGTGCATACCTTACATAAAAGGAGCATCAGACACAAGGTTTTCACAAGTACACAGTCAAATTGTAAAACCTGTATCATTACACAATCATTTTCAAGAGCTACTGGAACATAGCTCTACAGTTTCAGGTACTTCCTTCTAGCCAATCCAATACACCATAAACTAAAAAGGGGATGGTCTACATAATGCATAAGAATAACCTCCAAAATAACTTCTTGACTCTGTTTGAAATCTCTCAGCCAGTGACACTTCAGTTTTTCTCATTTCTCTCTTCTTCTTTTTTGGTTAAGAATGCTTTCTCAGTCTCTTGATGCCAGGTCCTGGCTCATCTCAGGATTTCTGTCCACTTTGCTTGGGAGATTTGCACCTTTGGGAGTCATGTCCCCTGTTGTGGGGGAGAGCAGTGAGTTCACTTGCCATGTCATCTCAGAGAGAGAGATGCCACATCTCAGCAATAAAAGGAATTCCTGAGGGTGACTTTTAGGCCTAATATTAAGTAGGCTTTGCCTATCCTTTACAGGAATAAGTTTCATAGTGGTAAACCCCAAGATTGAGGGCTTGGCCTATTGATTTGGTTGTTTCCAAGTTTGTGAGAATATTAGAAATTTTCCAAATGTGGAACTTGAATATTTCCTCCTTCCTCCCCAGTGCCCCAAGAAGACCTTGTAAACACTTCTTCATTCACTGCCCAAATTACTCTGGCATATCAGGGCATCATACTAACCTGGACAAACCAACAAAGTCTCACACCCTATTCAAGATTCCATGTACTTATGGTGTTCAACTAAATTGGCCATACAAATTAATTTAGGAAATACACTACCTAAAATATATATTATGCACCAAATAAACATCTCTCCCTTCAGCCTCACATAGAATTCGAAATTTTAAACTATGGATGATATCTTCCTTTACCTGTATTCTGATTTACCTAAGCCCTGTTCAGATCAGCTTCATTCATATCTTTACTTTAAGTCTGATCCCTCTTTCAACAGTTCCTGTATAGAGTATTGCTGACTTTCATAGCTTTAAAGCTTTAATTCTGAGTTTCAGGTGTGACATAAATACCCAAAGTTTCTGGACTCAACCAGGTTATAAACAAACAGCTCATTATCTCAGAATTTAGAAATAACAGTTACAACTCATGAATGTATGTGACTACTATAAGAGCTTACAATCTAGGAACGTTTACAATAGGCCCCAACCTGATAACCCATGCTCTTGACTTCAGTTCACAGTTTTTATATTATAATAAGTCCATATGAATGAGACAATATAAAATTTCTTTTTGCTTCTGACATTTCATTTAACATACAGTCCTTAAGGTTCAGTCACCTAGTTGCATGCCTCACAACTCTGTTCCTTTTTGTGGCTGGTCAGTAGTCCATTGTATGTATACACCATAGTCCCCCTTTACATTCCTCAGTCATTTGTACCCTTAGGTCACCTCCATCCATAGTGAATCAGTGAAAATTGCCACTGTACACACCAGTGTACAAATGTCCATTCATGTCCACACACTCAGTTCCTCCAGGCATATACTGAGTAACAGGGTTTCAGGATGATATGGCCACCCCACCCCTAGCCTCAAAGGTGGAAACACCACATTGCTCTCCAAGGGGCTGAACATCTGATTTTCCCTATTGGCAGTGAATAGTTATATCTCTTTCTCAGTATTTTCTCTGGCATTCATTTCTCTCTGTTCATTTTTAAACAGTTTTATTTGCACATCATACAATCCAACGTAAGTGTATAGACATGTATTCTCCACAACAATCTATCTGAAGGCACTTCATTGTCTTCACAAAGGATCCATACCCCTTTCCCATGCCTGCAGCCTGTTGACATTTGGTTTTGGCATAATGTCTTTGTTACAGTCAGTGGAAGCACATTACAAGGTTACTGTTGACTATAGACCCTAGCTTACATTGATGGTACTTTTCCCCATATACCATCTGTTTTCAACATCCTGCAATATTGACATTCATTTGTTCTCCCTCATGCAAAATTGGTTTTTTTTTTTACTTGAACATTTAATCATCTTCATTGTACATTCTAGGCATTCCTGAAATATACCATCTCAGCCTTTATTCTCTGTCTTTCCTTCTGGTTTCATATGTGCCCTATATCATACTCACATTCAGCTTCATTCAGTACATATTATTGTGCTTCAATCAGGTAATTTTGTGCTATCCATTTCTGAATTTTTACAGTCAGTGCTGTTGTACAATCTGTATACCTTTTATGTACCAGTTCCCCAATCTCTACTCTATTTCTAGCTCCTGATAATCTGTGTTCTTAACTTCTATTCTCCAAGTTCATGCATTAATGTTAGTACATATTAGTGAGACCATACAGTATTTGTCCTTTTGTTTCTGGGTAATTTCACTCAGCATAACATCCTCAAGGTCCATCCACATTGTTACATGCTTCATGACTTTATTCTGTCTTAGGGCTGCTTAATATTTCATTGTGTGTATATACCACAGCTTGTTTAGCCACTCACCCATTGATGAACATTTGGGCTGTTTCCATCTCTTGGCACTTGTAAATAAAGCTACTATAAACATTGGTTGTCAAATGTCCATATGTGTCCTTGCCCTCATGTCCTCTGAATATAATTCTTGTAATGGGATTGCTGGACTGTATGGTAATTCTATACTTAGCTTCCTAAGGAACTGCCAAACTGCCTTCCAGAGTGGTTGCACCATTTTACATTTCCACCGCCAGTGGATAAGTGTTCCTCTTTCTCCACATGCTCTCCAATACCTGTTGTTTTCTATTCTTTTGATAATGGCCATTCTAGTGTGCATCAGATGATATCTTATTGTGGTTTTGATTTGCATTTCCCTAATAGCCAGTGAAGTTGAGCATCTTTTCATGTGCATTTTAGCCATTTGTATTTCCACTTATGAAGAGTGTCTGTTCATGTCTTTTGCCCATTTTTAATTGGATTATTTGTCTTTTTGCTCTTGAGTTGAAGAATTTCTCTATATATCCTGGATACTAAACCCTTATCTGATATAAGGTTTCCAAATATTGTCTCCCATTGTGTAGGCTGCCTTTTTTCTTTCTTGACAAAGTTCTTTGATGCATAAAAGTGTTTAATTTTGAGGAGTTCTCATTTATCTATTTCTTTCTTCCATGCTTGTGCTTTGGGTGTAAGGTCTAGGAAACCCCCTCTTATTACAAGTCTTATAAGATATTTCCTTACTTTTCCTTCTAAAAGTTTTATGAGTTTAGCTCAAACGTTTGGATCTTTGATTCATTTTGAGTTAATTTTTTTATAGGGTGTGAGATATGGATCTTCTTTCACTCTTTTGCATATGGATATCCAGTTCTGCAAGCACCATCTATTGAAAAGGCTGCTCTGTCCCAGGTGGGTTGGCTTGATGACTTTATCAAAGATCAATTATACATAGATGAGCAGGTCTACATCTGGACACTCTATTTGATTCCATTGGTCAGTATGTCTATCTTTATGCCAGTACCAAGCCGTTTTGACCACTGTAGCTTCATAAAGTCATGTAGTGTGAGACCTTCCACTTTATTTTTCTTTCTCAAGATATTTTAGCTATTTGGGCATCATACTCTTCCAAATAAATTTGGCAATTGGCTTTTCTTTTTCTGCAAAATAAGTTCTTGGGATTTTAATTGGTATTGCATTGAATCTATATATCAATTTGGGTAAAATTGGCATCTTAACTGTATTTAGTCTTCCAATCCATGAAATGGTTTACCCTTCCATTTATTTAGGTCCTCTATGATTTCTTTTAGCAATTTCTTGCAGTTTTCTGTGTATATGTTTTCTGTATTCTTAGTTAAATTTGTTCCTAAATATTTGATTCTTTTGTTTACTATTGTAAATGGATTTTTTTTCTTGATTTCTTTCTCAGATTGCTCATTACTAGTGTATAGAAACATTGCTGATTTTTGGGTGTTGATCTTGTACCCTGCCACTTTGCTGTACTCATTTATTAGCTCTAGTAGCTTTGCTGTAATTTTTTTGGGATTTTCAACATACAGTATCATAACATCTGCAAATAGTGAGAGTTTTACTTCTTACTTTCCAATTTGGATGCCTTTTATTTCTTTTTATTGTTTAATTGCTCTGGCTAGAACTTCCAGCACAGGTTGAATAACAGTGGTGATAGTGGGCATCCTTGTCTTGTTCCTGATCTTACAGGGAGAGCTTCTAATATTTCCCCATTGAGGATGATTTTAGCTATGGGTTCCTCATATGTTCCCTTTATCATGTTGAGGAAGTTCCCTTCTATTCCTATCCTTTGAAGTGTTTTCATTGAGAAGGGATGTTGAATTTTGTCAAATGCCTTTTCTGCATCATTTGAAATGATCATGTGTTTTTGATATAGTGCACTGCATTAATTGATTTTCTAATGGTATACCAGCCTTGCATACCTGGAACAAATCCCACTTGGTCATGGTATATAATTCTTTTAATGTGGTGCTGGATTTGATTTGCCAATATTTGTTAAGGATTTTTGCATCTATATTCATTAGAGAGATTGGGTTGTAATTTTCTTTTGCAGTATGTTTGTCTGTCTGGCTTTGGTATTAAGGTGATGTGGGCTTCATAGAATGAGCTCGGTAGCTTTCCCTCTCTTCAGTTTTTTTGAAAAGTTTGATCAGGATTGGTAGTAATTCTTTCTTTTATGCTTGTTAGAATTCACATGTGAAACCATCTGGTCCTGGATTTTTCTTCTCTTGTGAGCTCCTTGAAGACTGATTCAATTTCTTTACTTGTGATTAGTTTAATAAGGTAATGCACCTTAAGGTAAGGCATCTATTTTTGAGGTACACTGGCTCTTCTGCTATCTTTAATTTTCTCTGAATTATTTATTTTACATATTACAACTTTTGAGCTAGAAATTTCAATTTTTTATGGATGCTTTCTATTTTTTGCTGTTACTTTTTAATGTTCCCATATTATGACAGTGTTATAACGTATGTTTCTTTTTAAATATATTTGTAGCAATGCTTTAGTGCACTTGTCTATTGATTCCAAATCTTAGTCATGTCATGATTGTTTCCTATGAACTGCTTTCTGCTGGCTAAATGTCACATTATCTTGCTTCTTTGCATATTAAGTCATATTTGATGATATGCTGAAAATAGTCAATTTATAATTTCTTTAAAGATAGTGTTTTTTCAGGTTACTTTGTAACTTATTTGTGCATCTGTATGATATTTTTGAGACCATTGTTGAACTTTTATAGGTATGTTTAAAATATTTATCATACTCCAGGGCTATAGTAACCTTACTCCTAGGGGGCAGATTTTCTGAATTAAATAATCAGGGTGCCCAGAAATCTCTCTCCACTCTGATCAGAAATCCTATTTCCTGGAATGAATTTCACTTCAAACTTTAGTTAACCATCATGGTCATGGAAATCATTGACAGTCATTGCAAATATTTAACTGGGCATTGGATGGATCACGTTAGAATGTCTTGAACCTCAAGAATTTTTCTTTATTATTATTTTTTTAATGATGAGCTAGGAGTTTTCAAAATTAAAGATCAAAGTTTAGCACAGGTGCTTTGCCGCAATTTCTTTTTGCATGCATAAAATGGACATGTAACCTATAAAATCTGTTGCTTCAGTCATGATAATGTTATTGTGGATGATATCTGGGTTGTATTTCAGGAGTACTAAAACATATTACATTTCTTTTCTTATCAGTTAAATATTAGCTTTCTCAGGGGTTTTATGATTGATATATTTGGGGTATAATGGATATTGAGGTCAATAATTTGGTGAATGTAATGCCAATTTTCAGGATTTTTAGATTGATAGTGATTGAGGAATATTGGAAAGATATGGAATAGGTAATTGCAATGTTGAGGACATTCTAATGTGATCCATCCAATGCCCTGTAAATGATATTTTGAACAACCCAGTTAAATATTTGCAATGACTGTCAATGATTTCCATGAACATGATAGTTAACTAGAGTTTGAAGTGAAATTTATTCCAGGAATTAATCTTGACTATTTAAAGAAATGCCTCAAATTCACCTAGGCTTCCATAGTTAATGTGTGAATTGTTTATTGCCTTTATTGTCTTTAAAACTCGGTTTAAAATTTAGCATGACTTGTTAAAATATCAACAGGTCTGCTGGGAATTCTTTAGCAACAAAAATACCTTTCTGCCTTTTTAGGTCTTTTGTGTTTGTGGCCAGACTTCTATTAGGACAATGACAAATTTTTTATCTCATATAATTTTGCTCCTTTCCAGTTCTTAAAAGAATTTTTCAGGAGTGTGATTGCATAGATTCTAAAAAAGTCATTTGGTAATTGTGTGGAAGCTAGAAAGGTGGGATTCATTTATTGGTTAGTTACATTACAGCATCCATGTTGGAGGAATATAGAATGACCTTTTCATCATTCTGGGCCAGGGGGATGTTATTCCCTCTGAGAAGCTCTCTCTGACTGCCCTAGATAAAGGATTCCATATGCCAATCCCTTTCTGGGAATTTTTCCTCCTTTTTTCTGCTTGTATTTCAATATCATCTTTCTTCACTCACAGAATTCAATCTGTATGTGTTTGCACATCTGTTTTGGAGGAAATGCTTCTTTCTCCAGACATATTACTCTCCTTTCCTATTACTGCAGTCAAAATTACCACAAACTTAGTTGAAACAGTGCAATTTTATTCTCCTAAATTGTAGAAGTTAGACTCACCTCCCTCCCCCTGTCTACGTGGGACATGACTCCCAGGGGTGTGGATCTTCCTGGCAGCGTGAGACAGAAATCCCAGAATGAGCTGAGATTCAGCATCAAGGGATTGAGAAAAACTCTAGAATGAGCTGAAACCCAGCATCAAGGGATTGAGAAAACCTTCTCGACCAAAAGGGGGAAGAGTGAAATGAGACAAAGTGTCAATGGCTGAGAGATTCCAAACAGAGTCGAGAGGTTATCCTGGAGGTTATTGTTATGCATTTAGTAGATATCACCTTGTTATCCAAGATATAATGGAGAGGCTGGAGGGAACTGCGTGAAAATGTAGAGCTGTGTTCCAGTAGCCATGTTTCTTGATGATGATTGTATAATGATATAGCTTTCACAATGTGACTGTGTGATTGTGAAAACCTTGTGTCTGATGCTCCTTTTATCTACCTTGTCAACAGGTGAGAGGAACATATGGAATAAAAATAAATAATAGGGAGAACTAATGTTAAAATAGATTTAGTTTGAAATGCTAGTGATCAATGAAAGGGATCAGTAAGTGGTATGGCCTGTAAATTTTTTTTTCTGTTTGTTATATTTTTCTGTTGTCTTTTTATTTCTTTTTCTGAATTGATGCTAATGTTCTGGGAAATGATCATGATGATGAATATGCAACTATGTGATGATATGGTGAATTGCTGAGTGTATGTGTTGGGAATGTTTGTGTTTCTTGTAATTTTTTTTAATTAATAAAAAATTAAAACAAATAAAAAAACAAACAAAAATTGTAGAAGTCAGTAAGTTCTTGAAGTCAGATGTCTAAAATCAAGAGGTTGGAAAGACTGCATTCTTTCTGGACTCATAAGAATCTCTGTCCTTGCCTTTTTCAATTTCTAGAGACCATTTGTATTTCTTGTCTTGTGGTTCCTTCCTTGCATCTCTCCAACCTCTTGCTTCCATTATCACACTTCTACTGCTCACTTGATCCTCTTTCCTCCCTCTTTAAGAATCCTTTTATTTTTAAGAATCCTTTTTATTACATTGGGCACACCTGGATAATCCATGGTAATCTCTTCATTTTAAGATCCATAACTTTATTACATCTGCCAAGTCCATTTTTGTCATTTAAGGTAACATATTCATAGGAAGTAGGCTCAAGGGATTAAAACAATTTTAGGGGGCCATTACTAAGCCTACGACATGTGAGTGGACTGTCCCAGAGAGACATAATTATGTAGAGATATACTGTGCTGCAGGTACTAATGGGTAGAGTTTATAATAGCTCATTCCTAGTTGTATTGGTCTAAACAACTTACAGAGATTGGAACTATTAATATATTAACTCTAATAATTTTGTTTGATGACTTTTAAGTTTTCAGTGGAGAGACTCAATATCACTCCTCCATCATCCCATGTATTTCTTAGAAATACTAAAAACTATGTTTCTTCAAAATTCTAACAAATAAATTATGGTAATTGTTTCAAAAAACATGATTTTTTTAGAACTCTAGGCAGGATTTGATCAGTGTCTTCACAGTAAGATTTGATGGGTTGCCAGTGGAGGGATAGGGCCTATCAGACACCTCACATCAAAGTTTTCCTTAAGGAGGCTTTATTATTTTCTTCTTAAAGGTGTTTGACTTCCTTTGTTCATAGTGTGTTAAATAATTTGGCATCTTTTTCTCACCATTCATTTAGGAAGGTTTCAGATCAGAGTGATCAATATAAACATGTTCATTAATTATTCAACTTCCAGACAATTAATCCTGCTGAAATAAAGAGCATTATTTTGGGAAGGGTAACCATTAAAAATATCAACAAAGAGGTTTTGTCAGTTTAGGAATATGAGTAAGAATGGTGTCAGTGAATCATATGTGAGAAGTTGGAAAAAATAATTAAAATAAAATCCTCAGTGTATGAAAATCAAAAGCTGGGATGAGCTAGTGATCTGAGAACCTAGGGCATATTGATGAAAGGAGCCTATTTCAAAAATCATCCGCAAGGATCCATTAGGGCAGAGCATATAGTTAAGGTTTGATTGAAGGAACATCAGTGGCTATAGGCAGTCCAATATTTTCTATGGCTCTTTCATCTATAAAAACTAATTGCTGGGTGGGTCAAGGTGGCTCAGCAGGCACAGTTCTCACCTGCCATTCCAGAGACACCGGTTCGATTCCCCATGTCTGCCCATGCAAAACAACAACAACAACAACAACAAACTAATTGCTAAAAGACAGTGGCTTTTTAAATCTCGTTATTATGATTTCCTTGGGCCTTCCCTAGGAAAGTGTATACTTATGATTAATATTCATGTGTTCAATTTGTATAGCAATTTTCATATATATTTCTACTTATAGCTACTTCTGAGGAGTAGGTACATATGCTTTTGACCTTACTTTTTTGAACAAACCTTCTGCTCTTTTTTGCTCTATATTTAAGTACAAGTTATATTTTTGTAAATATACTATTAAATACAAAGTATATTCTAATAAAATAAATATCTTTCCATTATCTCTGCATATGAAGACATATTAAATGCAATACTATATTTTTGGTAATTTTTTTCTTTTAGAAAGCACATAATTTTTCTGTTTTCATGAATTAATCTGAAACTGCTTAATTATAACTGATAATTAAGTGATCACACACTTTACCAATGGTAAAATGTGTGTCACTGAAATGTCACATGCTATAAAATCTCAGGCTATGGATTCTGATAAAAATGGAATTGCATCCTGATTTTACCTCTTACTAGCATTATCTCCCTTGAACTTGAATTTGGCTATTTATAAAATAAGGATTAGATAAAATAGTGGCAAGGGTTATACTCAATATCATGACAATGCCAAGAGGAACATCATTAAAAAAATTATTGCTTCATGATTGAGATCTAATATTAAATATTAAAATCACTGTCCCAAGAAATTTTGTTTTCCCTGATTTTTTTATAAAGTGAAAAATAAAGGGACATTGAAAGTGCCAGGAATCCAAATGGTTCTCAAAACCTGGAACTGGATTAGACAATATGAACATTTGTTCATCCACAAAATTCATTAAGGTGAACTAGTTGATTTTGTTTATTTAGTTTTATTAAGAGTTTTATTAAGGATTAATTAAAAATGAAGTTGTTTTTGAGTAATGTAATCCTGATAAAGCTTTGTTGCTAGGAAGGAAAGGAATAAAAGGTTAAAGATACCTCATAAGGACTAACGATTTTTGTGAAAGTTTGACTTTTTACATAAACACATCCCACTATTTCTTTGAGAATAATGCAGTTTTTTTTATTGCATCATGGAAGGCCTGTTTTACTTGCTTGTTCCTCAGGGTGTAAATAAAGGGGTTCAGCATAGGAGCAATGGAAGTGGTTAACACTGTCACACCCTTATTAACAGCCACTGACTTCTTTGCTGAAGGTTTGACATAGATGAAGATGCAGCTGCCATAGGTGATGGAGACCATGGTCATATGGGAAGAGCAGGTAGAAAATGCCCTTTACCTTTGCTGGGCAGAAGGGAATCCTAGAATGGTTTTGATGATGTACATGTAGGATAGAAGTACACATACAAGGGTCATGATAAAGGTCAACACAGCACAGATTATGACCATCTGCTCTATGAGCCATGTGTCTGAGCATGAGATCTTTAGAAGAGGGTATGCATCACAGCCAAAATGGTCAATGACATTAGAGTTACAGAATTCCAGATTTAGGCCCATGCCAAGTGGTGGGAGTAGAATCAACAAGCCAGCCAGCCAGGAACCAAGGATGAGTCTCCTACAGACCCTGCTGTTCATGATGGTCACATAATGTAGGGGTTTGCAGATGGCCACATATCGGTCATAGGACATGGTGGCAAGTAGAAAAAA
>PVIY010045016.1:0-19361 GCA_004026745.1 Myrmecophaga tridactyla | reverse complement strand
TCGAGAGGCTACTCTGGAGGCTACTCCAGTGCAAGCGTCAGCTAAATAGTGCTAATTGCCAAGGTTTGCCAAACCCCCACCAGCATCATTCCTTTAGCCCTAAAGAACAGCAGGGCTCAAGCTGAGGTCCTACAAGTGTTGCAAGCATTAAGTTTACTTTTCAGAAACCTAAAACCATCAGGTGGTTCCTAGGCCAGATAAGTCCTGAAACCCAGAGGGCCCAGCCTCTCCAAGGACAGCAACCAGTTCCATCCTCTACGCCATACTGCTGACACTCCTTCCCAACATGAAAAAGTTAGAATGGGCAGAGCCCAAATACCTCTGGAGATTGGGAGAAGGATCAAAGGAGGAGGAGTTATAACAGAGAAGAGAGGATCAACAAATGAATATGACTGCTGAGTCATTATATCAATATTTCTTTTAGTCTCCAGACTAAAAGAAGTGTCTCAGAGCAGCTAGAAGGGAAAACCTAAAATTGTGGAACAGTAAGCCATTTTACTCTGAAATCTGTAACTACTTGATACAATGTACTTTAAAATTTGTTGCTTTTTAAAAAATTTATGTTATATTTCACAATAAAAAAATTAAAAAAAAAGAATAATAGGAAAAAAACATTCCCTTAGTAGAGATATATTTTAGGAAAAAGGGTGGCTGGATACTCATTATTAGACTAGTTTCCAAATACAAAAGCCTGGCTGGCACGGAGCTGGGCAGGACTGGAGGGGGCAAGGTGGGTTGCCGTCCCCAGGTGGGTCTCCGTCCTTAGGGGCCCTTGGCTGGTGGATCTGGCTGCCAGCAGGCAGGCGGGCGCTTCCTGGGAGAGGCTGCTGCTCTCCAAAGGGAACATGGGACAGCGTGGGGGCCAGTAATGCCCTCTGCGTGGGCCAGCTGACAGGCAGATGCTGCCGTCGCCCGCAGTGCATAGACAAGACCGAGTCTCAGGGTGAAGGGAGGCACAGACTGGGGGCTACAGCCCAGATGCCCTGGCTCAGGCCCCGTGCTGCCATCGGGGTGAGCTGTGTCCCCCCCAAAAACCATGCCCAGCCCCAACCCTTGGGCGTGCGAAGGAGCCTATTTGGAAATAGGGTCTTTGTCTGATTAGTTGAGGTGAAGCCAGATGAGATCCATAAGAGCGGGGCCCTTAGGAAAAGGGGGACCTGGACACAGACGGAGAGAGCAGAAGAGGAGACGGCCAGGGGACAGGGGGCCGAGACTGGCCTGATGTGTCTACATGTCAAGGAATGCCAAAGATTGCTGCCTGCAAACTGTCAGAGGCCTGGCAACGAGAGCCTTCGCGGGGAGCTCGCTTGATTCCAGACTTCTGGTCCCCAGAGCTGCAGGAGAACCGGTTTCCGTTGCTCTCAGCACCCTCGCTTCCCACCCTCGGCGGCCGAGTCCCCAGCTCCCCCCAGACCCACTCAGCGCCCAGCCCAGTCCCCGTGGATGTCTGTGACCTCACGGCTGGACGGCAGCCCCCCCCAACATGCCTTTTGCTGTTCCCCCCTTTTCAGAGCTGAACAGCCAGGAAGACTTGGGTTTTGTCTCCTCTTCCTGAGCCTTGAGCATCCCTCTCCCTGCCCCACTGCCCGTGCTGTTCCTGGGAGGTGCCAGTCCACGGGCCATTTTGTACTTTTCCAAGAAGCAGCAATGGCCTCTGTTAGGGAAGAACTGGGAAATAGCCACCGTCCCTCTACCCTTCCTGATCCCCCATCAGGCAGGGGACCTTATTTAGGGGTTGGGGAACTAAGGGGCCACACCGGGGGCCATGCCTACAGCCCAGGCCACGTGCCATCTTCACCTTCCAGACTCTAGGAAGCCCTGACAATGGCTGGTGGGTCATCTCCCATGTTCAAATGAGCTAGTTTCATAACCCCTGCTGGAGGGCCCCCTCTGCATATGTTCTCTGCCCCAAAGGGCTGCACAAGTAGAGGCCAGGGAGCATGTGTGTCACCTGGCAGCCAGGAAGGTGCCCTCCTGAGAGTTGACCCAACCCAGCGAACAGCAGAGCCAAGAGACAGAGAAAGACAGAGCTCTGGTGACAATGTTTGAGCCCCTGGATCCAGCTATGCCTGAAGCCAGCCTTGAGTTTTCTGTCACTTGTCACCCAAACACTCCTGAATGGTACTCAGGGTTGCACTGCTCCACCTGCATTCTCTTGTTTGTGTCTTTCTTTGACGAATTCTTACATTTCAAGTACAGCCTTTAACTAGAAATTAAAGTTTTCCTCCTCGTCTTCCACCCAACAGCCCTTTCTTTGACTCTAGGCCTCAGATATAGCCTGACAGGGACACACACTCTCATGCAGATTCTTGGAAGAAAAGTTCTACGCAGATTCATTAGTAGAGCTTTTTTTATTTTAAGCCATCTAGTGAGGGTTTAAATATTTGGCATTTCTTAAAATAAACTGAAATCTTCCCAGCTGGGTAGCCTTGCAGTCTGAGCGCAAGACTGCGACTCCGAAACTGGAACGGAACAAAAGCTGACCTCTCTGAGTCCCCTGTGCCGGCAGTGACAGGCCGTCTTGGCTTGGGGTCCTACTCGGCCCTGGAGGAAAGCAAGATGACCCCTGAGAAATGCTTCTCCTGTCCCCCACCCAAAGGGCTCAGTGGTCTCCCAAGTG
Source organism: Myrmecophaga tridactyla (assembly GCA_004026745.1). NCBI lineage: Eukaryota > Metazoa > Chordata > Mammalia > Pilosa > Myrmecophagidae > Myrmecophaga > Myrmecophaga tridactyla. Next base: position 16,741 of record PVIY010045016.1, on the reverse strand, counting down.
TGGGAAACTCTGCATTCTGTCCCCTCTTCTTGGGCATGTGCCATGAACCCTGGCATCTGGGAAGCCCCATGAACATGTACTGTGAAATCTCCTCAACTAGGTTTAATCCAGGCTTCCCCAAACCCGTGAGGACACGGACTGGGCTTGGACCAGCACTGAAGGGTGGCAGACACCCAACAAATACCTGTCCAACCCCAAATGCACTACAGAACCTTGGAACTCCATTCCACTCAACACATAAAATGGTTGTATCCTGTGGCTGCTGTCACAGCATCACACATTTAGTGGCTCAAAACAACACAAAAGTATTTTCTTACGGTGCTGGAAGCCAGGAGTCTGGAAGGGGCCTCGGCAGGCTAAAATCCAGGTGTGGGTAGCACTGGTTGCTTCTGGGGGCTCACAGGGAGAATTTTGGCCCTTTCCACCTTTCAGAGGCCGCCTGCGTGCTTGGCTCATGGCCTTCCCTCCATATTCAAAGCCAGCAACTGCATCCCCCTGACTTCTGCTTCCACCATCACATCTCCCCTTAGCCTCTGCCCTCCTTTCCCACATTTAAGGACCCCATGATTGCACTGGGCACGGATCTCAAGGTCAGCTGGTTTGCAACCTTCATTTAGGATGATATGATCGCATTGCTTCTGTAGCCTTAATTCCCTGCTGCCACCGAAGTCCAAATAGTCACAGGTTTGGGGGACTAGGGTCTGGAAATCTTTGGGGGCCAGTGTTGTAGCTTGCAAGCTGCTGGAATGCAATATGTCAGAAACAGAATGGCTTTTCAAAAGGAGAATTTAATAAGTTGCAAGTTAACAATTTTTAGACCATGGAAACGTGCCAAACAAAGCAAGTCTATAGAAACGTCCAACCTAAGGCATCCAGGAAAAGATACCTTGATTCAAGAAGGCCAATGATGTTCAGGGTTTCTCTCTCAAATGAGAAGGCACATGGTGAACACAGTCAGGGTTTCTCTCTTGGCTGGAAGGGCACATGGCGAACACGGCGTCATCTGCTAGCTTCCTCTCCAGCTCCCTGGGAGGCGTTTTCCTTCATCTCCAAAAGACACTGGCTGGTGGACTCTGCTTTGTGGCTCTGTGGTGTTCTGTCGTCCTGCTCTCTCAGAATCTCATGGCTTTCTCTCTTGTTGTTCTCTAGCTTTTTCCAGAGTGCTTCTTCTTTTAAAGGATTCCAGTAAAGTAATTAAGACCCACCTGGAATAGGTAGAGATAGTCTCTACCTAATCTATTTTAGCAACCACTCTTGAGTCACATCTCCAGGGAGATGATCTAATTACAGTTTCAAACATGCAGCACTGAATAGGGATTAGAAGGAACGGCTGCCTTTACAAAATGGGATTAGGATTAAAACATGGCTTTTCTAGGGTACATACATCCTGTCAAACCGGCACAGCCGGTATTCTGCTAACCACACCTGCGAAGCTGAACACATTCAAATTTAGGGAAAAAGGATCACTAAGGCTTCTTCTGAGTCATTCATTCATTCACTGATGCATTCATTCATTCAGTAAACATTTATTGAGCACCCATGGTATACCAAGCCGAGTTATGGGCACCGGGGGACACGAGGAGGGCAGACCAGTCTTCATGGGGCCGTCCAGTTAAAATAAAGAGGTTAAAGGGACAAATGAAGCCCATTTGACTAAATTCCAAAGGACACGCTCGGGCGGGGGCCTCACAACCCTCGGGGGCTGTCTGTGGATCAGCCGTGGAAAACACTGTTTTCCTCTGGCGGTTCTGGCTTGAAATGAATGTCAAACACAGGAAGGGGAGAGAGGTGGAAAGAGGAAATTTAGGGGGGAAAATCAGCTAAGAAGAAACAGCAACACACCTGGCTCTCCTTTTCATCTCCTCTTTTTTTTTTTGACATTTTGGTCTTTTTGGGGAACCGGCACTCATGTGACGGAAGCTTGGTTTTTAAATACTCTGTGCACGCTTTTTCTGATCCAGCTCATACACTCGACTTCCAAAGTCTGAAATGCACATCGGAGGGGAGCAGCGGGGGGCCTGGCGAAGGCCGTGGGGGACTGTGTGCCTAAGGCGGGGGCTGTGGCGTTTCGCAGCTCTTACTTTGGGTCTCAGGAGTCTTCCCGGCAAGAGCCTGGCTCCTGAGATCTCACTGCTGGGATTTCTCAGGAAACACAGGAAAAAGGCAAAGAAGAGTGGCCAAGGAAGCGGATGCATTAAAAGTAATGAGGTTGCTTTAAACGGATGCAGGCTCTGGGGGAGAATGCGGACCTGGTCATTGGTTTATTTTAAAACACACTTTATTTTCTACCTCGCCTCTGGTTAATCTCTTCTGCTTAGAGCTTAAAAAAAACCCTTATTCTAAAAACTGAAATTTATATTCAGTTTCAAAAAGAAAAAGAGAGGGAAGGTAGTCCTAAAATATAGGCCAAAATTGCACTGAAGCCCCCTATGTGGGATATGACATCCAGGAGTGAAAGTCTCCCTGGCAGCGTGGGACATGACTCCCAGGGATGAGCCTGGCCCTGGCACCATGGGATCAACAATGCCATCCTGACCAAAAGGGGGAAAAGAAGTGTAACTAATAAAGTATCAGTGGCTGAGAGAGTTCAAATAGAGTCGAGAGGCCACTCTGGAGGTCACTCTTATGCTAGCTTCAGGTAGACATTGCTACCTATCATAGTTTGCCAAACTCCAGCCAGGACCATTCCAGCCAATCCTAAAGAACACCTAGGGCAATATATAAGATTCCACAAAGGTTCCATGCACTAAGGTAACTTTCCAGAAACCTACAACCTCCAGATGGGTCTTTGGACCAGATAAGTCCTGAAACCTAGAGGGCCCAGCCTTTCCAGAACACCAGCTAGTTCCATCCCCCTACCCCATATTATTGACAGCCCCTTCCAACATGAAAAAGTCAGAATGGGCATAGCCCAAACACCCCTAAGGAGAGGGATGGAAAGATCAAAGGTGATGGTGGAGTTATACAGAGAAGGTAGGGTTTAACAACTGAATATAACTGCTGAATCATTAAATTGATATTTCTTTCAGACTCCAGTATCTTAGAGCAGCTAGAAGTCAAAACCTAAAATGGTGGAACTGTAACCCCTACCAAACTGAAATCTGTTCTACAACTAATTGTTGTGCTGTGTTTTGAAATTTATTGCTTTTTGTATATAAGTTCTTTTTCACAAAAAAGAAAAAAGAAGTTGATTGCTATGATTAAAAAAATATTTATTCCTTCTGGCCTCTTATATTCTGGAGCAGCTAGAAGGAAAAATCTGAGATGATGGCATGGTAGCCCATGACACACTCTGGGATCTGTTCTGTAACTACTTGTTGAAGAATGCTCTGAAAACTATTGCTTTTTTCTTTCTCTGCTTTGTACATGTTATATTACACAATAAAGAAAGTTAAAAAAAAATTGCACTGAACAAACGATGCATATATTGATGCTTGAAGCTGACAATTAAGCTCAGAGTGTTCATGCAAAGTGGGGCAGCATTGGAGATATCTGAAAGTTCCTTCTTTTCACAGATCAGTATTTCTCCTTCCCTAGTTAACTCCCTGGTGACACGATGCCCATAAACAAGAATAGCTGAGTCAGGAAGTCCAGGTTTCAAATCCCTGCTCTTTCTCTCAGGAGCTGCTTGAACTTAAGTGAGTCATTTTCTTTCTCTGCAAAATAAACACTACAGGTTCATCCTCGTGCCAACGGGGGCCGCGTGTCTAGGAGACCACCCAGCGATGAGCACCGCCCAATGAATACGTCATTGTCTTTCGTGACTCTTCCGTGACAGTCATCACAGACCAGCCTGCTTCTCCGATGGAGTCCCCTCCGCCTTTGTAGACCATTTGAACCTTTTTTTTTTTTAAACTTTGATTGTGCAATATAAGACCATTGGACCTTTTACCGCGCGTGTTCGGCGCTGCTCCTGGGTTCAGGCCAATGCCTCTTGCCCACCCCCAGCTGCCGTGCCGACCCCGCTACACCTGGGCCGCTTACCTCCCAGGCACAGCTCCCTGGCCCCAAGGCTGGGGTGAGGCTCAAGGAGCCTCCCCCGGGAGCCTGAGGCCTGGCTCCTGTCCCTGGAGTTGGGGATCTAGGCAAGCAGCTGGCCGGAGCGGCCTGGGCGGCAGGTAGGGTCTGGGTGGACTCACTCGCAGGGGTCAGAGTATTTCCTTAGGGAGAACCAGCCTGGGCTGGTTTTAAGAGGAGTCAGAGGGCGGGCCACGTTGGCTCAGCAGGCAGAGTTCTTGCCTGCCATGCTGGAGACCCAGGTTTGATTCCCGGTGCCTGCCCATGCAAAAAAAAAAAAGAGTCAGACCCAAGAAAGCTCTTGCCAGGTGTGAGGGGACCCTGATATTTTACTACCACTGCAGACCCTAAAGGGGATCCTAGTTGGATGCTCTCAATACATCAGCATCTAAAAACCCAAGAGTGCACTGGAAAGAGCCCGCTTCAAACATCTAGCCTGGGGGTGCTGCAAGGGAGAGCTTCTGCCCCCCTGGTCTCCAGCCCCCCACTCTCAACCCTGGGAGACCAAGGGAAGCCTAGAGCTTGGGGGACGGGAGCGGGTGGAGAAACCCAAGTGGAGAAGTCACTAGAAGGCAGCAGCAGCTGTCCTGCCCCCACGGAAGCCCCCAACCTGATGTCCCTGGCTGGTGAAGGCAGAAAATGATGCTTTTAAGTGGAGTCTCTCATAGGATTAGGCATCTTAATTTTCCACCTGACACCATGTTTTTATGACTACAAGTGGCTGAGAGAGCTTTTACTCTTGGAGAGTTACCACCAAGCTATGGGTCAGCCCTAGAATTGCCCAAGGGGCTGGAAAGAGCCAGTCCCAGGCAGTGGTGGTGGTGAGGTTGTAAACCAGCTCTTAAGAAAAAAACTAAATAATCCCAATTTATAGTGTGCGCCAATCGCTGTGGTGTAAATTCTGCAACATGGCTGGTTTTAAGTTGCCAACCTGAAGTCATGGAACTGGGAGGAGATTCACACAATTGGATCTTGTAAGCTATTGTGGGCTGTTGTGGGCTGTTGTGGGCTGTTGTGGGCTGTTATGAGCAGCTGGAGCAGCCCCAGCCCACCCAGAGAGCAGGCGTGAAGGGCAGGGGGGGAAGTAGGGAATCATTCCCTGTATATCCTCTGGAGTTCTGCTCCATCAATGTAACAATTTCCCTGCTTTATTTTATTTTAGAACACTCTTCCTCTCCTCAGAATTCATGCACACGTGTGTGTGTGTGTGTGTATGTGTGTTTTCTGTGTGTGTCTGTATGTGTGTTTGTGCCTCCTTTCTCTCCCTTTGCCCTGAGAACAAGCACACTATCTGTCTTGATCTCTGCTGAATTCCCACTGCCAAAGCCCGAGCCTGGCTCAGAGCAGGCTCTCTGTAAATATTCATTCAATGAATGGGCCACCTCCTCCGAGAAGCCCTCCCTGGTGCCCAGGTGAGAATGGATCCCCAGCTATCTGCTTGCACAACATTGCAGATTTGCAGCACTCGTCTCAACAGCATTTGATTGATTCCGTGGGATCTAGATGTGCACGTCTTGCTGGAATAAAAGCTCCTTGTGGCAGAGACCACAGCTACCTTTTCACAACTGCATTGCCCGGCACTTCGCAGGCCTTGGACAAATGATCCCAAAGTGACAAACAAATGCATAATCAATGCATGGTCTCTTGTCGGTATAAACTCAGGGGACAGACTTCAGTGTGAACCCAAGATACACTCTTTGGTCTTTTCACGACCTTGGGGTAGTAGGCGGATGGGTCCATCGTGCTGCTTCTGCTCCCTGCAGTCACACAGGGTCCAGAAACAGGAGTGGCCACCACCCCACACACCACCCTGGGCCCTGCGCCAGAGAATGCACTGTAGAGCTCAGGAGCCGCACGAAGCGTCCCAGCCTGGAAGTGACCCATCTCTCCTCCAACCTCTGCTTGCAGACCAGGACTCCCACTCATTCACGAGGGACCAGGAAGCACCATCCATCCATGCCTCTACAAGGGGGAGTATCAGAAGGGCTTGGAGAACAGTGTTATGGCCCACCAGACCTGGATCCCTCCCAAACTGGTGGGACCAGTAGTACAGTACAGGCCACAGCAGAGAGTAGACAAGGGCTTGGCTCAGTGGATCAGCCAAGCTCAGGGCAACCCAGGGAGCCTGTGGGGTGTAGCTCCATGAACCGGATGCCCAGGCAGGTGTCTTAGGTTTTCTGGTACTTGATACTTTCAATGGGAGGCCACGCTGGCTTTGGGGTGTATGGACAGTGCAGGCTCAGAGGGACCCACTCAAAAGGACCCAATCAGAAGGCCATGCTCGGGTGGCCCACAGAACCTGTGCTAGGTTGAATTCTCCACTGTCACCATCTTGAAATTCTTAATTATTTTCTGTATGAATTTGTTCATTTTTTGACATTTTGTATAGAATAGCATCACGCAGTGTCTGGCCTTTTTGACTGGCTTCTTTTACTTTGTATAATGTTTTCAAGATTCGTCTGTGTTTGAGCATGCATCAGTACCTCGTTCCTTTTTTATTGCAGAGTAATATTCCACTTTATAGGTAATTTCTGAACAAGGGGTCCTGCATTTTCATTTTGGATTAGACCCTGCAAAATCCATAGCTGCTCCTGAGGCAGTGGAATTGGTTTTTGGAGCTGACTTTCTTCGAAGGGGCTAAAGAGAGAGAGGGCAGGTGGGTGAAGCTGGCATCAGAAACCAGTGCCCTGCCCATGAGCCAGGGACTGCTGGCACACAGATTTCCATGGAGAGAGCTTCATTGAAGGTGGGAACCCAGTTCAGGGGGTTATAAAAAACCATATTTGACTCCCAAAGAGTTTGCTTTTATGTTCACTGTGCCAGTTCTGTGTGTTTTGCTGGAGTGGAGGAGGAAGAAACCACAAAATAGTTCTGCTGAAGCTGTTTTCTCTTATAGAATCTTTATTACAAAGGGTCAATGTTAAAAATGTGGAACAGATGGGAGCCATTGCTTGCGAAGTCATTTGTGTACTCTAGCTGCAGAGATGCAACACCTAGTTCATGGCTATATATGAATACAGATTTTCTTCCTGGGCCGTATGATTTGGCGTTTGTTCTCTTTACAAGAGTCATAATAGTGAAAACATACAGTATCCATCCTTTCGTGTCTGGCTGATTTCACTCGTGAGCATTTTGTCCTCAGGTTTCATCCATGTTGTCATGTGCTTCAGGACGTCATTTTGTCTTACTGCTGCATAATATTCCATCATGTGTATATATATCACATTTTGTTTATCACTCATTGGTTGATGGGCACATGGATTGTTTCCATCTTTTGGCAATTGCAGACAATGCTGCTATGAGCATCAGTGTGCAAATGTCTGTGTCACTGTTTTCAGTTCTTCTGGGTGTATACGAGCATTAGTATTGCTGGGTCATAGGGCAGCTCAATATTTAATTTTCTGAGGAACCACCAGACTGTCTTCCATAATGGCTGGACCATTATACATTCCCACCAGCAGTGGATAAGTGTTCCAATTTCTCCACATCCTTTCCAAATTTGTAGTTTTCTGTTGGCTTAGTAGTAGCCATTCTTATAGGTGTGAGGTGGTATCTCATTGTTGTCTTAATTTGCATTTCCCTTATACCTAATGAAGATGAGCAGCTCTTCATGTGCTCTTTAGCCTTTTGTATTTGCTCTTTGGAAAAAACGTCAGTTCATCCTTTGCCCAATTTGCAATTGGGTTGTTTGTTTGTTTTTGTTGTTAAGTTGCATAATTTCTTTATGTACACAGGATATCAAACCTTTATCCGATATATGTTGCTTTAGTTTGTTTATGGTGCCAGAATACAAGATACCAGAAATGGGTTGGCTTTTAAATGGGGCATTTATCAAGTTACGAGTTTACAGTCCTAAGGCCATAAAAATGTCCAAACTAAGGCATCCAGGAAAAGATACCTTGACTCAAGAAAGGCTGATGTCTATCACATGGGAAGGCACATGGCTGGCATCTGCATCCTCTCTCAGCTTCTGGTTGCAAGCATCTCTTTCAGCCCCTGTGGACCTTCTGGCTTCCGGCTTGCTTAGCATCTCATGGGAAGGCACACGGCGACGTCTGCTGGGCTCTTACTTCCAAACATCCGTGCCTAGGCATCTGCTCTCTCTGTTGGCTCTCCAAGCATCTCCAAATGTCTGCATCTGTATCACTTCTGGTTCCTGTATAGCTTCTGCCCACTCAACTCCTGGCATCTCCTGGGACTTATTTCCAAACATCTGTGTCTCTATCAGCTCTCTCTATCTCTAGCAACTGTTCTCCAAGTATCTGAGCTTCGTCCAAAATATTTCTCCTTTTGAAGGACTCCAGTAAGCTAATCAAGACCCACCTTGAGTGGGTGGGGTCACATCTTCATCTAATCAAAAGGTGACACCCACCATTGAGTGGGTCACATCTCCATGGAAACAATCCAATCAAAAGGTCACGCCTTACAGTATTAAAACAGGATTAAAGAGCATGGCTTTTCTTGGGTACACAACAGTTTCAAATTGGCACATATGGTTACCAAATATTTTCTCCCATTGAATTGTTGCCTTTTCACCTTTTTGAAAAATTCCCTTGAGGCACAGAAGTTTTTGATTGTGAGGAGTTCCCATTTATCACTTTTTTTCTTTCATAGCTTGTACTTTACGTGTAAAATTCAAGAAGCTACCTCCTATCACTAGGTCTGGAAGATGTTTCCCTGCATTTTCTTCTAGGAGTTTTATGGTTGGTTAAGTTTGCAAGAAAAAAATTGCGGCATCTGGTCTTAGTACAACCTGCCCAGCCCCGACCCCCTGGGTCAGGATTTAAAACACATCCTGGTCCACTTGTTGGTTCTTTCAACAAACTACTGTTTGCTGCGTCCTGTGTGCCAGGCACCTTTCTAGGGGAACAGGTGACAAACCTAGCAGACACAAAACTTGCCCTCAGGAGTAGCTTGCATTTTAGCGGGGAAGAGAGACCAGGGAAAAGGTGAAATAAGAGAAATGGATGGTACGACAGGCGGTGACAAATGATAGGTGGAAAGATAAGGCAGGAACCAGAAGTGATAAGGCTGCAACCTGGGAGGGGCGGCCAAGAAACGGGCCCGGTTTAGGGCCTGCGCACGGTGGAAGCTGCGCAGTGCAGGCTGTTGCCCTCCCACCTCGCCATGCCCGGGGCACAGGCGGCCCAAGGTGGCTTCAGAGCCCTGCGCAATGATCCCTTCAGATCCCCCAGAGGCAGACACCCTGAGCAGAAAATCGTTCAGGAAGACAAGCCAGGCTGCCTCCAAACGCAGCCCTCATCTCCCAGGTACTCCCAAGCATGGAGGGAGCAGGCAGCTCACCACATCCTACTTTTTGCTCTCTAGGTGTGGGTTCCTGTCCGTGTCCCAGGCCCGCCTCGGTGCCCCCATCCAAATCAAATGGCTGAAGTGGGACCGAGGGACAGGGAAGTGGCCACGGCAGGCTCTCTTTGCCTCCGAATCCAGGGTCAAAGGCACAGAGGAGTGATGGCACCTCTCAGCTGTGCTTTCCACTTCCCAGAGCACTCTCTTCAACTTCCTTCTGCTTTTGCTAAAGTGCAAACTGAACAAGACAGGGAGGGGATGATGTGCCCGCCCAGGGGTCCTTGCCACTGGCTGACCTTGGACGAGTCCCAGAAGGCTGGACCCTGCCTGGCATCTTCTTGTAGGGCCCTCTGGGTCCTGGGGCTGCTAGGGACACAGGAGGGCAGACGCTCCAGGGAGTCACAGGCCACTGCCGCCCTCTGACACCATCACCTTTTCCAGAGTGAGCAGGGGGCAGAGGCAGCAGGTTCCTCACCAGTCTGATGGGCAGAATGGTGGACATGGCACAGCTCACTCGATGGCCCGTCAGTGGCGTGCGGAGGGAGGGTGAAGCATGGCCAGGAGGCAGGAGCCTGAGCGAGCTCAGCAGGCGGGTGAAGAAAAGGGAGGCCCCCCCGCCGCAAGAATTGGGAGCACCGAGAACACAGGTTTCTGGCTGCCCATAGCCCAGGGGGCCATGCCTCTCCTGCTCACTGAGTAAGCACAGAGCAACAACATGCTGAGTTTTGCTGGGCCCGGGCCTGTTGCCCCCAGGCTTATACCCCCCAAGGGCAGCAAGCTTTTCTAGTTGCTTGGATCTCCCCCCAACAAAAAAAGGGCTGGGCTTAGTAGGTCCTCAATGAATATGTACCACGTGATTGGGCCAAATGAGAATGGGAAAAAAATTCCAAGCAATTAATTCACTCATATTTAACCAACCTCCTAGAGGATTTTAAGCCTTTTTTTCAGAAAACAGTAACAACAATGACAAAAGCAATGGAGGGCCCAAGAGTGAAATGACAAAAAGGCAAAAGAGATGGAGAATGGCAGAGAAACTTCTGTTATCTTCCATGAAATAAGGCATGCAGAGGCCCAGGTACAAGGCTTAACAACTGGGTACTCATCTTGATCCCCTCTGCCTCCACCCCTGCTCCCCTCTACTCCCAGAATAGCCCCCACTATTGCCCTCACCCACCCCTGCTGTTCATTCTTGCACACTGTAGCCAAAGGGATTTAAAAAAATAAGTGGCTTCAAATAGAGTCGAGAGGCTACTCTGGAGGTCACTCTTATGCAAGGTTCGGTTAGACATTGCTACTTACCATAGCTTGCCAAATCCCAACCAAAACCATTCCTGCCAATTCTAAAGAACACCTAGGGCATTATATAAAATTTGGCAAAGGTTCCATGCACTAGGGTAACTTTCCAGAAACCTACAACCTCCAGATGGGTCCCTGGACCAGATAAGTCCCGAAACCTAGGGGGCCCAGCCTCTCCAGAACATCAGCTAGTCCCATATTATTGTCAGCCCTTCCAACATGAAAAAGTTAGAAAGGGCATAGCCCAAATACCCCTAAAGAGAGGGAGAAAGATCAAAGGTGATGGTGAAGTTATACAGAGAAGGTAGGGTTTAACAAATCAGCATGATTGCTGAATCATTATACTGACATTTCTTTAGCCTCCAGTACCTTAGAGCAGCTAGAAGGAAAACCCTAAAATGGTGGAATTGTAACCCATACCAAACTCTGAAATCTGACCTACAACTAATTGCTGTGATGTACTTTGAAATTTATTGTTTTTATGTATATGTGTTATTTAAAGAGAAGGAGGAGTATAACAGAGAAGATAGGATTTAACAGATGAGTATGACTGCTGCGCCATTACTGACATTTCTGCTGGTCTCCAGTGTCTTGGAGCAGCTAGAAGAAAAAATAAAAAATTGTGGAACTGTCACCTATACCAAACTCTAAAATCTGTTCTGTAATTACTTGTTAAAATGTACTTGGAAATTTATTGCTTTATTTTTTTGTATATATGTTATATTTCACAATAAAAAAGTATTCAAAAAGAAAAAAAATCACACTCACTGAACTGTAAGCAAAAAAAAATTTTTAAAGGATGTGGAACAACCAGAATTCTCTTTCAGAGCTGGTGGGAATAGCAGCTGGTGCAACCATTTTGGAGGCGGCATAATTTACTAGAGCTGAGTCTGCCTGTTCCTTATGACCTGACAATTCTGCAATTCCGGGCCCGGACCTGGCAGAAACGACTCTGTGTGCTCACTGACAGATGTGCTCAAGAACAATCTTAGCAGCCTTGTTCCTAGTAGTCCCAAGTAGCCACATGCCTGTCAGTAGTAGAATGGATGAGAAAACTGTGTATTTATCACATGACGCGATTTCATTCAGCAATGGCAATGAGCATCACGAATGAATCTCCTGGGCAAGAGCCAGGCACAGAAAAGTGCACGCAGTATGATTGTACGGATGCAGACTCCAAAACCAGGCACAGAAAAGTGCACGCGGTACGAATGCACAGAAACAGGGTCCAAAACCAGGCACAGAAAAGTGCACGCAGTACGAACGCACGGATACAGGATCCAAAACCAGGCACAGAAAAGTGCACGCGGTACGAACGCATGGATACAGGGTCCAAAACCAGGCACAGAAAAGTGCACGCGGTATGAGTGCATGGATGCAGAGTCCAAAATCACGCACAGAAAAGCGCACGTGGTACGATGGCGTGGATACAGAGTCCAAAACCAAGCAACCCCATTGGTGGCGGCTCCCTTTGGGTTGTGCAGGGGACTGGAAAGGATCATGAGGGGACTTCCTGGGGGGATTGTAATATTGTTTTTTTTTTAATCTAGGTGTCAACTTCACAGGGGTGTCCACCTTAGGAAAATTCGAGTTGTGGGCTGAGGACATGCACACTTTTCCCTCTCTTTGGCCTTTTTGGTTAAAATTGACTAAAAAAAGGCAAGTCTGGGCAAGACCCTCTAATTCTTCCCTGGCTCCTTGTATCTCTTAGGATCAAGTCCAAATCTATAACAGGGTCTTGAAGGTGTGTGATGTCACGCCTGCTGCAATCTCGTGCCATGACCTGCTGGGTCCCAACTTCTGTGACTTTGTTTCAGTCTCTAGAATACACCTGAGCAGCATCCTGCCTCCGGCCCTTTGCATTGTGGACCCCTCTGCCTAAAGCAGTTTCTCCATCTTTTGGCCTGGCAAACACCTAATCATCCTTTGGTCCCGACCTAAGCAACTTTTTAGCTGGGCAAGCTTTTCCTAACCTGCAGGCCAGGTCAGATCCCTCCAGAGTAAACTCTCAAAGCACCTGCTCTTCTCCTTCTTTGCACCCACTCCCATTGGAAATGAATGAAATGGCACTGCCTGCCGTCTCTCTTCCCCACTGGACTGTGAGCTTCCTGAGGGCAAGGGCAGAGGCCTGTTCTCCATTAGGTCCCCGGTGCCCACTGTGAAAGGATGGGCAGACAGACAGATGGATGGATGGGTAGACAAGTGGATGGTTGGACAGATGGATGGATGGATGGGTAGACAAGGGGATGGTGGGACAGATGGATGGATGGATGGGTAGACAAGTGGATGGTTGGAAGGATGGATGGATGGATGGGTAGACAAGGGGATGGTGGGACAGATGGATGGATGAATAGATAGATGGTCGGACACATGGATGGAAAGATTGATGGACAGATGGGTATCAGTCTTGGGGAAACATCTTCCCACAAGCAATACTTTTGGCTACAACAGCTGTGTCACCACCATTTACTGAGCCTCTGGGGTGAGCACACACTGCCAGAATGAGTCAGCACCCAGGGCTCTGCTGAGTTTTAGGAAGTGATCTAAGAATACACTTCTGAGGCTTTCGCCAATGAGGCAAATGGTGGACTTGTTTAAATATTTATGTTTTTAAAGTGCTAAAGTTTGGAAACACCCAGGAAATATTCCTAACTGTGATGAATTGCCTTAGATGCCTATTCGAGGCCTCCCTGGTTTATAGAAAGGGGGAAAGAAGGAATTTACTGAAAATAGATGCAGGACATTTCATCAGCACCAGCCTGGGGTTTGAGGAGATTCCAGAAGCCTGAAGGGGTGCCCCTCTATAAATTACAAGTCAGACCAGGGCCCTCATTTTCAAGGAAGAAAAGCAGACATGAAATGCAGTGCTCTCAGATTCTATGACATTTGAGGAAAGCTGGGTAAGACTTACACGTTTGGGTGGGCACAGGCCACCAAGATTGTCCCCAGATCTCCCGGAAGAGAGAGATCTGTGACTGGGTGAGGGTTTACAGAGCCTGCTTACTTCACTTTATCTTCCCAACAACCCTAGGTGGTAGGCACTATCTGATGGGGAAACTGAGGTATGGGAAGTCCGAGTAATGCCAGGGTCACAGAAGCACGAGCCAGGACCTCGCCGAACCTCTTGCTGTGACCCCCCAGGTGTGGCCTGAGCATGTGTCCCTGCAAAAGTAACCCCCAGGCAGGCATCACCGATGTCTTCAGAGTTTCAGTTACTCTCCGTCCTGACACACAGATGCTCAGCCTCACGCCGCCACGTTCAGGGGTATTCGGAAATAACGGACAACAACCTGGTCCGGGGGGCTCCAAGGATCACAGACCATTCCCATTGGAGGGCTTGTGGCTTGCCACAGCTCCTGCTGGTGACACGAGGCCATGCCACTGTGCTTTGCAGTTCTTTGGTTTCCCTGCGGGCAACAAATCCTCCTGGGTGTTCAGAGACAGAAATAACACAGTGCCCGCGCAGGCCTTGGTGGAGAGAGAGCGTACTGTCGCTTCCAGGATGTCCACGTAGGAAACGCCCGTGGCCTGGGGCCCCAGGAGACTTTTGGGGCTCCCTGGGAGGGCACTGGACTTGTCTTGCTGGACACTGAGGCTGGACATGTTTATCCCCCTGATTTCTTGATTTCACTCAGTGTCTCGATGTCCCTGCCCTCTGGATGAGATGTACAGACACAAGGACGGCCGGTGTCATGTCCACGTGGCTGCCTGGACGTGGCACCTCGGCTCCCCGGGAGCCCAGGAAGGAGCCCCCAGCCCAGCAAAAAGGTGGGAAGGAACTTTTCAGGCAGTGCCTCTTCCACTCCAGCAGCAGCCGGGATGGCCCCTGGGACGCCTCCCTGTAAGATTCCTGCAGCCACTGTAGGCCACCACATTGGAAGCTTCATTCAATGATGGAGAAAAAGGTGAAGCAGCTGAAGGCATGTAGTGACAAAGACGAAGACAGACATCACGTCTTTCGACGAACGCTCTAGACTGTGGGGGATCAGAATTCCCGGGCCAGGGTCGAGGTAAGGCAGGGGAGTAGAGGCAGGTGGGGGGAAGCCGCGAGGGATAAAATCTGATGGTGCGAGGGAGAGAACAAGGTGGAGAGTTGGGACTCACACTGGGGTGGGTGAAAGCTTTGGTGTCATATTGGTTGTAGCTCCTGGGTCACCTGCTGTGCTCTGGGCACGGAACCTGCTGGGAGAAGCGAGCCTTCAGGGAGCAGGGGCTGTTCCTCTCTGAGATGGCTCAGGGGACAGTGGCCATGGTTAGGAACTAGGGCTCATCTGCCCTAGGGAAGACCTGCAAACATCGAGTGTGCCGTCAGCACGAATGGGCTCTCCGTCCACCAGCATGGTCCGTTGGCTTCAAAGCCGGCAGAGATGGACCGTAAACCCACCCTACCCCATCCCCATCACTTGTTCGGGTTTTGCCTGGTGTTTCCAGGGGCTCAGGTGCCCAGAAGGGAGTCAGCCCTGGGCCCAGCCTGGAGTATTCAGAGACCAGGAACTCAGAGCATGCAGACTGGGGGGGGGCTTGGCACCTTCTAACCCCCATCAGGGCAGACATTTTACAGGCTGAAAAATAGGAACACTTATCACTTGGTCTCCAAACATTTTCATCTTTAAACAAGAATTGTTCTTATTTGAAAGGTAAACAAGCCCTTAATAATAACAATAAGAACAGCAGGACAGACACCATCTTGGACAGATGGATGCTCTCGACGAGGCATCTGAAACCATCTCTTTGGAGCTCAAAATAGAGAAGCATTTTGGAGACATATATGCCCCTTTCTCTGTCACACACAGGAACTTTCCATTTTGGATTCTTTGGAGCTTATAAACTCATCTGATTGGTCAACTCACTTGTGAATCGTGCACAGGAAATAAAAAAGGGGGGAAGCTGTGGCTTTATTTATAGAAACCTCATTTTGCTATTCATCAAAAAACATAAATACAGCCCACCTCACACTGAAAGTATGCATCGGAAGATCAACAATGAAGCCATGTTTGGCTGGCTCCATAGAGAAGTGGAGGTTTCAAACCGAAGGAATTTCTCACAGACGAGTCCTGGAATAATCCAGAGCAGGTACCAAGCAGCACTTTTTTCTTTGCTGAAATTTTAAGCAACATGTTACTTCTTTCCTGATTCTGAAGCTGGCAAAGAAAAGCATCATAGTCTGATATCTGAGTATAAGCTGTGTGACTTTTGCCAAGTTACTCAACCTTTCTGAACCACAGTTTCTTTACCTGGAGGATGAGGGTGATGATATCTACCTTTCAGGGATGCTTTCAGGAGTCAACGAGAAAGTTCTGAACACAAGAGATGCTCAAAACTGGTAGCTACAAATCACAATCTATGCTCGAGGAGACTTTTAGCACAACCAATTCTAATTCTGCCAGTCTTGATATGCTACATTCTCATTGTGTCCATCTGAGACCCTTGAGTCTAGATTGGCCTTGTGACTTGGTATGGCCAATAGAATGAGGCAATGTCCCAAGGGACTTTGCAGGCGTCTGCTCTTCCTCTTGGACCCAGCCATGGTCATGGCCTTCTGGAGGATGGGAAATACATGGACCAGGCACCCCAGTCAACGCCCAGCTCACCTGTCATTGGATATGGCCACCTTACACTGGTCAATCCCCAAATGACCTGCTGGCTGACTGCAGGTGCTGGAATGAGCTCACCCTACATCAGCCAAGTCTGGCTCAAAGCAGCTGGACTGAAGGTCAGCTGTAGCTTCAAGAGAAATTAAAAATGCATGCTGCTTGATCAGAGTCACTAAGTTCTCAGACGGTTTACTGTGCAGCCATAGATAATTGCTATAAGGCGTGTGCTGGTTTGAAGCTGCTATGTACCCCAGAAAAGCCATCTGTAATCCAATGTTGGCGGGGAGAAGACTTATCGTTGTGTGGGACCTTTTGATTAGATTGTTTCCATGGAGAAGCCATCCACCCAATTGTGGGTGGGATCTTTTGATTAGATGGAGATGTGACCCCGCCCATTCAAGGTGGGTCTTAATCCACTGACTGGAATCCTTTAAGAGGGAGACATTTTGGAGAGAGCAGGTAGATGCTTGGAGAGCCAACACAGAGAGCAGACAGACGAAAGCGAGACACAAATGTTTGGAGATGCT
>PVIY010045015.1:0-19484 GCA_004026745.1 Myrmecophaga tridactyla | reverse complement strand
ATAGAGGCAAGACCAGGTTTACCGAACCTGAAGAAAGATAAGTCATAAGTGGAGGCCCCAAATTCTGAAAGGGAGCTCACTTATTCTACCTCTACAAAAGCCCTTACACTGGTAACTGGAATCCGTGGTGCTGAGCTCCCCTGCACTTCCCCTGATCATGTACCTCCACACCATGTTCTTAAGCTCCCTCAACAGGTCCCTCTTCTGTATATCTGGGCTGCATGTTCCTGAACTCCCCCTGGTCCTGGCCCCTGGAATCAGTGTGGCAGAGCTCACTGAAGTTGCTTCAGTGCTTAAAACAGCCTCAGTGGTGCCGTGAGCCTGGTCCTCCAGTTTGGTCATCCTGGGTTCCTAAGTTCATCCCTGCAATGTGATTCCCACATAGCACATATTTATTGTCCTGAACATTCAGGAATTTAGTTGTAGGTGGCAGCTGGAACTGTCATTGCTGGGTGTAATGGCCATGGATGACTGTCCTTCTGTTGGAGTCAGTATGGCTGTTGTAATAGCTGGACAGTATCTGCAGTTCTTGTCAGGCTCCTCTGGCTTCAATCACAGTCCATAGGCAACAGAGCTTCTCAGATTGCTCTCAACTGCTGAACTCTCCACAGATACTCAGAGACATTGATCACTAGTGAGAAGAGCAGTGTACTTGGATAAAAGTGGAAAATACCCCCCTTAGAGAAGACTCCAAAAGATTAATATCCCATCCCCTGTCTCTGTCTTCACATGATCTAGGAGCTTTGGGTATATGCAAGCCCGTTGGGAACCACTCTGCATCTGAGCTTTGTGTCCTTTTACTGTATTTCACTCAGTGGCTGGTGGTCAGATTCCCTGTGGGACAGACAAAGTGCCTCCTGGTCTTCCCTTCTTCAATGGGGATATATTCAGGGTGATGGTGTATTTGTACCATCCCTGCAGTGGTGACCATATGTGAGAATATCCATCTTTTAATTCATGGATATCCAGAAAGAAGGATGTCAATAAAATACAGATCATTTTAAAAAAGAAATAACAAACAACTCTAAGTACATGGAAGGTCATTCCACAGAGGCAGTATTGGCAAACCGCAATTTTGATAAAAGAAATTCTATAAAAAATAAAGTAATCTTTCCCCAAATAAAAATATATACAATTAAGTTTTATTTTTTTAATTTTGTGTCTGCACATTTCAACAAAAAATATATATGAATGCCTAGTAGTTACCATGAAGGAAATGCAAATTTTAAGTAAAAATGGCTACAGCTTGGTTCACATGAACATGGATATTAGAAATGAATTCTAAAAATGAACAGAACTGTAAGAGAAGACTTTGAAAATAAATGATAATGAAAATATACTGTTTTAGTTTGCTAATGCCAGAATGCAACACACCAGAGACAGATTGGCTTTTAATAAAAGGGGATTTATTTTGTTAGATCTTCAGGGAAAATGCAACTAACATTCCACTGAGGTCCTTTCTTATGTGGCAAGGCTCAGGGTAATCTCTGCTGGCCTTCTCTCCAGGCCTCTGGGTTCCAACAACTTTCCATGGGGTGATTCCTTTCTGCATATCCGAAACCCTAGGCTGAGCTGTGAGTACTGAGATGAGGTATGCTGAGCTACTTGGTCTGTGCTACATTGAGGTTTCTCATTTATGCACAAGCCAATTAAATCAAACATCATTCATTGCAGCAGGCACGCCTCCTAGCCAACTGCAGATGTAATCAGCAACAGATGAGGTTTATGTACCATTGGCTCATGTCCATAGCAACAGAATTAAGCAGGTTCACCTGGCCAAGTTGACAACTGAATCTAAATACCACATACACCAAAAAGAGATTGTTTAGGACTTAACTAAACAGGTAATATAACTGTTCATATATATGAATTTATATATACATATATATGTGAATTACCATAATAACAATACTATATTGTAATATAAATAATATAATGATAAAATCACAATTATTTAAAGGGGAGCAGATGAACAAAAATAAGCAGCATGAAACAAATAAATATGAGAGAACTAAATGAAATGGTAAAGGTAGCACAAATTTAAAAAGATAAGAGGCATAACTCTTAAATAAGAGTTTAATGCCATAATATAATTTATAAAGGAACTATCTAAATTGACCAACAGAATAAAATGAATGCAAATAATCAATATTGTGTTTGAAAACAGATTGACATTGCAAACTCTACAGGAAATAAAAGTTATAAGACAGTATTTTCTAAAATGTACACAAAAATATTGGAAGTTAAAGGGAATGAACATTTCTAAGATGTCTACTTAATACGAAAATGTTCTCATATTTTGCAAATAATGTTAATATTTCCATATTTAATAAGTAATTTCATTATTCATATTCCCCATGAAACAAAAAATCTGTGGCTCAGATTTGCTTGGTAAATTCATTTAAATTTTTATGGAAAAAAACTTCATCAATTTTATAGTAAATCTGCCTAGAAATATAGAAAGTGTGAAAATCACCAAATGATTTATGAAGATACGATAGTCTTGAGAAAAAGTGAAAATATCACTGTGTACAGTAATTATTATTTCTGTATTATTTCCATATTATTGTATTACATGTCAGGGTTTGCATCATACACAGACTGAGCTTCAGAGAAAACTGGCTTTTGGAACTGGCTCTGGAGTGAGTCATTTATAGATTGATGGTTATTTGCTATTTCACCATTAGCACTGATGCATCCCACCTACTGAAGCCCCTTTGGGACTGGTGGATTCAATTTCAGCCGTAATTACCTACTGTGATGGATAACATCGACACTGCAGATGGAGGGAGGGATACATGAGGGCTTCACGTGTCCTGCACCTGCACCTGGAAAAGGACACCTGGAAACAGGAAATGCACTGTGTCACCCATTTCATAAAGCTCATTTCCATCACACCCTTCCCAAATCCTAGGAGATGATCAGAGCTGAGGTCATCTAGAGTTGAAGGATATACCAAAATGATATCATGTTATTTGGGATAAATCCTATGAATCCTGCCAATTTTTACATGGGATGATGAGAAAACTGACTAACAGAGGAACTGCAATGGCTCTCTGGAGGCCATTGTGTGGTTTCTCTGTGAAAGGCATGTTTGCATATAAAGAGGGGAAGAGTTTACTGGTGGTCCCTCTCTGGGCCCTTTGGTTGCTTTCCAGGTTACCACTATGTACACTGACCACAGGTCAGAGTATAAGGTATTGTGACAATAAGCATCATATTTATTTCCTTATATTGTGTTTTTGAATGTTAAGGGAAATTGTTTCCCCTGGACAGGAATTTTTCCCTCTAATTATGAGAAACCCCCATGGCATTTAGGACACTGTAAATAAATACATCTTAAATGAGTGAAGATTCTTGTGTTGGTTTGAAGCTATTATGTACCCCAGAAAATCCATGTCCTTTAATCCTCTTTCAGTATTGTTGGGTGGGACATTTTTACTGTTCCCATGGAGATATGAGCCACCCAGTTAGTGGTAACTTTTGATTAGATGTTTCCATGGAGGTTTGCCCCACCCATTCAAAATGGAGTTACACATGGGGCATTTTTAGATGGAACCATTTTGGGAAAAGTAGCAAACACCTGAAAGGATCTGGTCACCATTGGAGGCTGTCACATTGACTCCATCTGCAGTAACCTCTGGTTGTTCCCATAGGGTGTGGGGTGTGACATCGTTCTTCCTGATAGCCATGTCCATCATAAAGTCCAAAAGTAGACTTTCAGCTTTGCAGAAAAATAAATGTGGGGAGCTTGATATTTTGTTAATGTAAATAAATATGAAAACGTTAGGTAAAAGAAAACACAAATAAATTATTGATTAATACTCCCAAGAAAAAATAAATCAAAAGAAAGATAATAAAATGTAAATGGACTCAGTCATGCTCTTTGGAAAAGTGAAAAATAAACAAGTTGTGAATTTTCTATTTTTGTCCACAATCCTCTTGTAATTTATACATTGCAAAACTTTTACCTTTATGTATGTGTGACATAATTGTATCATCCCATGTAATAGCGTCAGAATTTATGAGATTATAAATAAACATAGCAACCTTGTACTTGATGTTGTAAAAGACTGTGGCTGCTCCTGAAGCCATGCAAGGATTTCCCTATTCCTCCTCCTTTCACCAGGGAACTCAAGCCCTGCTCGATGGCAGGAGAAGGTTATTTTTCATTGTTATTCCCAAGATATTGACTTAAGAGAATTAACTTCACAAAATCAGCTGAAAAATAGACTTGTTTACACTTCTACCTAAAGCGAGTAGAAAGGGCAGTAATTAAATGTGTGTGCATATATGTATTAACAGATATACTTAATAATATTTTTAAAGCACACACAAACAAACTGTACTTTGTTTGAATCTTGTGTTGATCATGGTTATGGACTTGCTTGGAAAAGATGCAGTGGTCATTATCTGGGGTTTACATGTTGGGAAGAGTGAATGGCAGTCAAGAGCAGGAATTTCTTTCCCAGCCACTGCCTGCATCTGTGGAGATGAACATGAAATTTTTACTTATTATTCAATTGATTTCATGTATTGTCGCAATTGATTGATGTGTGATAATTCATCCTTGCATCAATACGATAAATGCCAATAGCTTATGATATGTGAATAATTGTATGTGTTATTCTATTTTTCAATCTTGTATTTTGTTAGGGATTCAGAAAAGATGCTGATATATCCCCTTCTTTGTTCAAATGAATATTTCTGGCTTTGGTGTCAGCAAAAATATGGGCCAAAGTCTCGGGAACTATTTCTTTCTCTTCTATTTTTTGAAACAAGTGCTTCAAGGATGGAAAAATTATTATTCATTTCACACTGAAAAATAGATAAAGTACAGATGTGAATCTATATTCACCTTGGCTTTTATTCATGTTTTTTTATGATTGTTGATTCAGTATCTTCATTTGTTACATTTATTTTGAGATTATATATCCTTTTTGCATTAGTTTACTCAATTTTGGTAATTCTAGCAATTTTCCTATTACCTCTAAATCTTCTAATTTTTTCATTCACAGTGTTCCTGATAGGCATTGTTATTTCTCTTATGATTTCAGGAATGACATACTTTAATAGGTAATTCTATTAAGTCTGGTAAATCTGTCATTTCAAGTGTCTGGTGATTTTTCTTAACCCAAATGTACTTTTCTTTTCATTTCCAGAATATACTTTAGAATCTTTTTTAAAAATTCAGTGTTTGTAAAAATAAAAAATAGAACAATTCACAATTTGTTTCAAAATTTTCAATATATCTTCCTTTGCTTTTATAATCAATCTTTCCTTTAGATTTGTGGAAGTAATTATAACACTTACTTTAAAATATTTATTTATCATATAGGCATATGAACTATTTCACAAGCAGTTTCTGTGCACACAGTTTTTTCAGAATTGGGTAGGTAATATATTCATGTATCTTTATGCATCTCACAATCACTTATTGGAAACTGGGCAGTCTGAACGAAAAAAAGTAAATCCAAATACTGCAAACCTTCCCTCAGGCTTACTGTTTTTTTTACCTCCTTACTTGTCAAGTGACTAACTGGAATAATTCAATGAAGTAATCTGCCACCACTGTGTTGAGCTTCTAATATTTTTCCTCTGGGAGTTGCAGATTTGGTTGCTCCCACATTTGACCTAACATGGGAGCTGTGCTGTTGGTCCTCACTTCAATCATTCCAAGCCACAAGGTTGGATGTAACTAATTGTTGGCCAATAATTATAATTTTTAGAATTATCCCCAGAGACCTAAACAGATCTAGTGTCTAATGTAATCAGACGTGGACACTTCTAATGGTTAGTGATGAGACCAGTGTTTTTGGTCATCTCAACTGCCATATAACCCATTTTTCACTTGCCAACCAACTGGTCTTCAATCTAGGCATTTTCTTCATTAGAGCAGGAATCATCTTCCAACTACCACACCACAATGTCGGCTTTTTGTGAAGAAATTCTTAGGTTGAAACTGTTCCCAAGAACATACTAATGAACACAGCCATGATCTCGGCTATGGACTCATAAGCTGAGGATGAGAAAATAAAACTTCACACATAGAGATACCACTTTCTAGAAACTGAGTATTTGCTGGAAGTGAGCAGAAGACTGAAATCCTCTAGGTTTGCCAATCCTCACTTGGAATCGTGGCCTCATAAAAAAAGGAAGCTGCACCCATGTTAGAATAACACATCCATGAATAGGCTTTATGCAAACAAAGGAAGCACTAATTCCTGACCACATTAACTCTTGACTCAGGCACAGAAGCATCTTCTGATGAAGATGTTACCTTCATATCCACATCTTCCTTTGAAGAAATACCTCATGTGTACTTTTATTCGTGTATATTCTATCACTCAGCATAGTTGTTTTATGTCATTCCTATTTTGTAATTTTTACTTTTTGTATGCTATATGTCAGGATCATATATTATTCTTTTTCCAAGTGAGTGCCCTGTTACTGCAGTATCACATGTTGAATTTCGGTTTGTTTTGTTTGTTGGCTTACTTGTTGGCTTGCTTTTTGAGAAGTGCATGGTCTCAGAATCAAACTCGTGTCTCCTGCATGGCAGGTTAGGATTCCACCATAGACCACCCATGCACTCCGGCCTCATTTTTTTTTGTAGCAAGCGTTTGCTTATTGGAATACTCAGCAAAACTTTAATATATCTATAAACATTAATTTATTTATATTTTAAACTGCTTACTTAGTAATTATATTGTTTCCAATGTATGAGCATTGCAGTGTAATCTGCAATTCATCTTTGATGTCTAGTAGCTGAGAAAAGTATTGTTCTGGGACTTAAATGCTCAACAACAAAAAGAGATCTGGGAAAATTGCAAAACATCAACATGTAATCAACACATTACTGAACTGATACAATAGCGCAAAAAATAATAATAAAATATGGAGACAGAGTGCTGGTATAAAAAGCTGTAATAAAGATTGGTGATCCCTGTCTCACCACACTCTGGTGGCTTTTCAGGAAACCATTATGTATACTGACTCCAATCAGAAAACTAGGTTTTGTGGCAATAAACATAATTTAAGGCATTATATTTTGTTTTCCATTATTCAGCCAACATTTCTCCCCCTAAGAGGATTTTCTCAGCAAAGAAATCCAGCAAAGCAGATTTTCTCCCCCTAAGAAGAAATCTCAATAGATTTAGAACAAGGAAAATAAAAATAGTTTAAATGAACTAAATATTTTAATATATAAAATTGAGATCATTTTATCACTTAATCAAAAAGTAAATTATACAAAGAAAAGTAAATTATACTTTCCCCAGGGACATTGCAGTGTCCACCTCTCATAGTCTCCTCTCTGTCACTTGGAAGAGTGGAAGATGTGGACCAGCAGGGGCATGTGAGAAGGAGATGCAAGTTGCATGAGTATTGTCACTCTCCAGTGTTCCAGGCCACACCTGCCTCTGTCTGGATTTCCTGGGAAAGTCAAAGGAACCATGACTACACCCTGAGTGGTAGGTGAGAAAAATAAGAAAATCAAAACAGAACAAGAAGAGGAGACAATTCCATGGATCTCCATCTTCCTGGTGGGAAGAAACAGAGAGGCTGAAACAGGAACCTTCTTATCTTCCCTCTGCAGCACCTTGTCCCTGTGCCCCATGGGCAGGATAAACTACTTTGCCCACCTATTCTGGGCTTCCCAGAAGGGGGATCTTTGTGTCTCCTGCCCTACCCTGGGGCCTCTGGTGTTTCATAGCAAAGCAGTATGCACAGTTGTGTTCTCATGTCTCAGTGGCTCAGATGTTATTACACTGAGCTCTGCAGGAAGCCCAGTCAGGCAGTCATGTGAGACCTGTTAGTTGTTCTGTAGATGATGTTCCCACAGGGTCGATCCTGCCTACATATACCAGCCTCTCCCAAGGAAGCTGGAATTCAGAAAGTTCAAAGGACAAGGAGCCAGTTTTCTCACAGGTGATGTTCATGTTCAGATTAGGCATCTTCATCCCTGGGATGGATCCCAGTAGGGGCAGCTGGAGACTCACGGGGTCAGGAACTGTCATTCCTTAAGCCATGCTGCACCAGGGTGAGAGTTATTTCCCAGTCCTAGGTGCCAGGTCGGGTGAAGGAAGATGAGATGACCTTAGATTCCAGGGAAGGCCTGGAACATGTGGTCCAAACACATGTCTGAAAGGAACTCGTCTCCGTGAAAGGACATCTCCTCAGCCATGTCTGCAGAAACCTTTGATTGCTCAGGCAGGATTAGGAGTGTGACTTTGTTCTTCCTGATCACCCTGCCAGCTTCACAGAAAACTAAATGTGCGGAGGCTGACACAGTATTATATGAAAATACAAGAAAACTTTAGGTAAAAGAAAACACAAATAAATGATTGATTAATATATTTAAAATAATCAAAATAAAAGAAAAAGAATTGAATGTAAGTGGAATCAGTGATGCCCTTTGGAACATGTAAAATAACTAATTATGAGTCTGCTATTTTTGGCCTCAATCCTCTTCCAACTTAGGCATTCAACACTTACATGCTCTGTGCGACATAACTGCACCCTGCCATAGAAAACATCAAAATTTATGAGTTTTAAATAATATATATTTAGACACACACATATATTTATATAGACACACATATATGTATATTTATATGCACACAAACAATAATAGTTAAAATAACACATAAAGAAAAACCTCTACTTTGATTCTGGGGAAAGCATGGACATTCTTAGAAAAGAGTCAATGGTGAATATCTGGACATTATAGATTCTTACACAAGAAGAAGGAATCCAAGACAAGGCCAAGAAATTCTTCCTCAGTTCCTGTCTGCACATGCCCTGGGGACCCTCATCTCTGTTCAGATGACATGCAATTTTACTTATCATATTATTGATTTCAGGTATTATACTGATTTAATTGGTGCATGGAATTCAAGCTAGCATGTCTAGGATAAATGCCAATTGTTTATGTCATCCGATTATTGCTATACTTTATTCTATTTTTCAATTTAGTGTTTGGTCTAGGAATTTGTTTCCATATTCAGAAGAGGTATTAGTTTGTTACTTTTTTTTTGATGACTCTTTCCTCCTTTGAATTCAGCTAATCGTTGGACTCCTAATATGACTGGGGAAGTGTTATTTCTCTTCTGTTTTGGTGGAAAATTGTTTCCAAATTTGGAAGGATTGTGGAGAATTCTAATTCGAATGAAAAGGAGAATGGTGCTGTAAATCTATATTCACTTTTGCTTTCATTCATGGGTATTTATGATTACTGATTCAATCTCTTCATTTGTTATACATCTATTGAGATAGTAGATTGCTTTTTGATTGTTTCATAATTGTCTGTATTCTTCTCAATGTTTCTTTTTCATCTAAGTTTTCTGATATTTTTTAAGCACAGTAATTCAAAATGCTCCTGAAATGATTACTATTTAAGCCATGATTTCATGAATTACATTGTTTAATTAACAATTATAATAATTCTGTTAGTTTTGCCATTTCAAATATGTGCTGATGGTTTTATTTCAGTTATTATTCTTTTCATATTCTGTATGTAATTTTACTTTTTTTAAAACATGACTATCTCTTCTAATGAAAAGAACACATGGTTTAAAATTTCCAAAATATCTTCCTTTGGTTCTACAACCAAGCTTTGCATTCTGTTTCCAATAGAAAGCTATAGGAGATAGTTTCCACCACGGAAAGTATGTCCAGAACAACCTCTCCTCTCCTTATGGAAAAACAATAGGCTTAAGCTGTAGAAGGATGATTCTGAAATAGACAACAGAACACTAACTCTGCATAGTCAGAACATCTCAGAGAGAAAACATGAAGCAGAAATACATGAGAGGAGAAGCATTGACTCAAAAACAGCCACAGTCCACACTCTGGTGGTTGTAAGAACCTCCTGCAACCCTGCTCCATCTGCAACTGCAGGGGAGGTTTGTGTCTGGGCTCTCTCTGACTTCCTCTCACTGTGTCTCTTGCACAGTAATAGGTGCCCATGTCCTCAGCTCTCATGCTGCTTGTCTTTAAATTAACATTCTTGGAGGTGTCCTTGGTGAAGCTGAGTTAAGATTGAAGTGATGGTTTATAGTATGTGCTTCTAGGACTACTTATACTGCCAATCAACTCCAGGCCTTTTCCTGGTGTCTGGCAGATCCAGATCACATAATAGTCAATTAAAAAGACTCCAGAAACAGTGCAGGTGAGGGACAGGGTCTGCGATGGCTTCACCAGTCCTGGTCGCAACTCCTGCAACTGCACCTTAGACAGGACACCTGGGAACAAGGAGAACCACAGTGAGTCATATGCATAGATCCATCACCCCATTACCTTTATGTCTTATTTGCTGAGACACTCACATTTGGGAGCAGCCACCTAAGGAGGAAAAATCACAAGGCCTTCATGTTCTTCTGGATGATATCCATGATGGTGAGGAAATCTTGCCTGACTGAGGGGGAACCTGAATTTATGTAAATATGTGTTGTGGTTTCATCTGTTGACCACGTGCTGATTTGCATTTTGGAGATAACTCTCAGTAAAATGAAAGCAGATTAGGGGAAGTCCTTGTCTTAGAAACAAAACGTGAGGAGGATGCTAGCTGCACCCTGGGTGAGCACAGTCCTCTCCCTGGTGTGTCCCCACAGCAATCCCTGTTTACTTTGCTTTCAAGCATGAAATGTATTGAATGAGAAATAATTTGGGTCCTAGGATCGAGAATGACTTTGTTAATATGGACCCTGTGCGACTACACAGAGGGATCATATTCTTTTGGTTATGCATGTGTTTGTATTCATATATTCCAAATATGTGGACCACATTATACATATGTATTCACTGACCATGTGAGCTCTTATGGATTCTGATTCATTTTGAAGTATCAGCGGAGAGAAGAGGATTTGATGTTACCTTTCCCACTTTGTTGATGTAATTCCTTAGTTTTTAGCTCACATATTAAAATTTAATATTATTTCAGTGCAGTCAGATATTTTCATTACAGCTATTAGTAGTGCAAGATGCCATGGGAACAAAAAAGACCTGGGTGTCCTCATAACACACCACAATGATTGTCAAACACTACTTGCCATGATTCTGCATCTTTTATGTCACATGTGTCAGCTCAGGCAGGTCAAAAACGGTTATCTTGTATTTATTCTGATGAATAGAGACAGGTCCTAAGGAACTCATCTCTGAATATTTATTTCTAACTTTTCATATCAGGAAAACACCTTGAAACAGCATAGTGTAATCTGGATATGCAATAATATTTCTTAAAGATTGAATAATAGATATGCTAAAAAATTCATCTTTCACGTATTTCCAATTTGGTGAGGCAGCATCATGATCCCAAATGATTTGGCCTCGATCATAAAGTCACAAAAATGTATGGCACTATTTCAGATTTAAGGAAAACATCATAATTCTTGTTATAAGTTAAGTACATGGTGCAAGAAGCATTCATAAAATCTATACATCAAGTTGTTTTAAAGAGATGCAAGCAGGGAAATGAAGTCATATGTGGAATGAGTTTTTAACTTTGAGGAAACTGTTGAAGGTCAATGTGAATTCTTTATATATGACATATGTCCACATTGCCACATTTAGTGCATTGACTACGAGGTTGGCATTTGCTTCCATTGATGCACTTTGATGGACTTGTGTGTATATAATTTATTTCACATAATTTTATAGCTTTTATTTAAAAAAATACTCAAATATTTTTGCAGTAGTGAAATTTCACTTATGCTGTATATTAAGGCAAGGAATAAACTCATGACCAGGTTTATTGAATTCTCATGAAAGATAAGTAATAAGAAGAATCCCCAAATTCTCAAAGGGAGCTCACTTATTCTACCTATACAAAAGCCCTCACACTTGTACCTGGATACTGTGGTGCTGAGCTCCCCTGCACTTCCCCTGATCATGTACCTCTGCATCATGTTCTGAAGCTCCCTCAACCTGTCCCTCTTCTGTATATCTGGGCTGCTTATTCCTGAGCTTCCCCTGACCTGTCCTGGTCCTGACCCTTGGACTCAGTCTTGCAGAGCTCCCTGAAGCTGCTTCTGTCCTAGAAACTGGGCTCGATGGTGCTGTGAGCCTGATGCTACAGTATGGTCATCCTGGGTTCCTAAGTTCATACCTGCAATGTACATATTTCTCGTAAAAAATCATAGCACATATTTATGGTCACAAACATTCAGGTTCTTGGTTGAAGGTGGCAGTTGGAACTGTCATTGGTGGGTATCATGTCCATAGATGACTGAGTTACAGTTATGGTCAGTATGGCTATAGTAACTGGCTAGTACCTGCAGTTCTGGTCAGACTCATCTGGTTTCAAATAGGGTCTGTATGCAACAGAGCATCTCACATTGCTCTCAGCTACTGATTTTTCCAGTGGTCCTCAGAGATATTGATCACTGGTGAGAAAGACTGTGTACAAGGAGAAAATGGGAAACTCACTCCCTTAGAGTAGACTCCAGATTATTAGTATCCCATCCCCTCCCTCTGTCTACACATGATCCAAGAGCTTTGGGATTATGTAAGCCTATTGGAGGCCACTCAGAGTGAAGCTTTTTGTCCCTTTACTGTGTTTCACTCAGTAATACATGGCTGTGTCCTCAGCTCTTACACTGTAAATTTAAGACACAGCATGTTATAGGACTGATCTCTTGAGTGGATGGACCAACATTTCACAGACTGTTTCTTGTATGTCTTAACTTTATCATTTCTGACACCCTCCATACACCGAGGGACATTTTTTGTAAGTAGCCCATCAATGAGCTCCTGAAGATGAAACCAGAATGTGGCAGTCAAAGCACGGTGCACCTCATAAATGGCTCATAACATGTGTGCTGTAGCAAAGGCCTAAAATCGAACAAGAAAACAGTCTCCAGGACTGGGAAGAATGTTGACATGAATGTAAATACTGCATTGCAGGTATCAAAGTTATAAACACTAATCATAGCCAAACTTCTGGTATAAGGCTCCTTTAATGATTATAAAAGAGACCTGTTGTCCTCATACATATGGGATGTCATTGTTCCAAAATCATATATTACTCTTTATATTCCCCCTATTGGTGGTGGGGCCCTAAACATCTTGGAGAGCCAGCACTAGAGAATTTCTCCTCTTCACATTTCCCAATAAATCTGTCTACTTCTGTGCCTGGTATTATTTTTGGTCTCACAGTGGCACCTGCCTATGCTCTGCAGGGACTCGGTCTGGACTCTAACAGAGGGGGTGCCCAAGAGAATTTCATAAGACCCCCAGGTTTCTCCCAGACTCCACCATCTGAACTTCTATTGGATACCTCCAGGCACTAAGACATTTGGTCAGAAAATTGCGCTCATTCATTCAACTGTTGTCTAAAGAGAAATATCTTTTGGTAATTGTGAGATATGGACATTAGAATACAAAAAAAAATCAAAAAACAATACCTTTAAACAATTTGAGGAGATGAATGTAATTTTTTAAAAATGACAGATACAGTACATATTGAATTTCATGAATGTCCTCAATGTCGACTTAATTTTCAAAGTCTGAAGACCATAAATTTAGGAGTTCTGTGTTTTTGTATACAGCCATACAAATGTCATTTACATACACACATATTTTAATAGGCATTGCTGTGGTTTTCCTTTTCCTTGTAGTTCACAAAGGAATTTGATTAATTAAATTCATTCAAATTTAATGAGAAACCTTTCGTCCAGGATGGGGGATTCAAGCACTCAATATCCTTAGAGTGGAAGATGTGATGAAGGAGTTGAGGTCTCTCATAAACTAATTTCAGTGTCAGAGTCCCAGAACCCTGGCTTCTTCGGAGAATTTTCCAAGATTTGTGCTGAATGTGAGAGCCAACTAAATAAAGATGTTCTTCTCAGTTACATATGATTATTTCTCATGGTACACAAAGTTTAATTGAACATTGCCTGGTGGATTCTCATGCACTTGTCTCCTAATGTTGGGTTGTTCATTCTAGTGGAGGGAAACTCCCTGAGAAGACTTCAGTGATCATGCTGGACTCAAAGCTGAGTTGAGAGTGTATCCACATCTTTGGGTTCACCAGTCCATCAATCTAACTACCTCTACATAATGGGGAACAGGGTAAGGGCAGATAATTCCATGAGCATGTGCCCATTCCCACACTTACCTGTGAAGTGGGTTCCTTGATCAAAAGCAGTGTTGTGTGGAATACAGTTATGTTAAATAAGCCTTCCATCTGTGCCCACTATGTACAATATGTGCTGTCTTTAAATTCTCTATTTGGGAGTAGAAGAAATGTAGGGATGATGAATGAGGATGAGCTCTACAAGGAATATGTTTCTGACAGAAAGAAAGACCATGCTAGGCAGATCCCTTTTGTGGGGTTGAGGGGAGGGTTTCTCCTGAGTGCAGAGTTCAATTTCACATAATCAGAGCTCTCCCTCTCTTGCAGGGAGGAAGAAAAGGGCTTAGATATAAGGGACAGTATGTCCCACTGAATACAGGGCCTGGGTAAGTAATAGGTACAGAGGGAGGCTGTGCAATGCCTGGCTTTCTGGGAACATCCATGGCTCTCCCTCTGTGAAATGATAGCTTCTCTGAACTAAAATTGCAAGATTCTGGGTTGGTGGTCAATGGAGGGCTTTTCCTGGGGAGGCTGTTAGTCTTCTTACTTAAGATTCTTAAGCAGAGATTGAGGACACCCTAGACCTTTCCCTTTTACACAGAAGAATACCCACAAGCATATCACACCTGTCTCTTCCAGGTTAAATCTCAGAATCCGGTGTGAACTACTGCACAGTTGTGTATTTTCTCCAAAAATGTGCATTACAACAGGAACACATAAAAGATGTCCTTCTTTCTGCTGAGAAAATGGAACACAGTCATAACCGTGTGGAGTGAAGAGGACCTCCAGTCCTGGGTTTCCTAAGGGTTCCCATTTAGTGCCTGGAACAAAGTGAAGACAATTCACCTTGGAATTGGTCCAAGCTGTGTTTTCTTTTTTGATTTCCCTTGTCTTACATGGTGGAGACAAGAGATATTGTGAGTAAATATGATTAATAAAAGCAGCAGGTATGAATGGCAGTTTTCATGAACAATGTGTTTTAGTTTCTAAAGGTGTTTAGCATGAGGGATGACTGGATTAGTTTGGATGAGGCTTGGTACAGCCATTTGGTTCCATGAGACTTTTGTTTGTTGTACCTAGATTCATACTCAGTTGCTGCTTGATGAACTAGATCTGCCAGGCTTACAGAAAGGAAATTGGGTAGGCCTGACAAAGTAACCCTGATGATAGAAGAACATATATTGTAGTTTCTGGGGTCAACTCACCATATCCAGGTAGCCTGCTGAGAACATCCTGTATCTGAACTCAGCTAGCCTAAGATCTGAGCACATAGCCATGTGTAACTGTGCAAGAAACACACAGTGAGGAAAAGACAAGACCCAAACTTCTCCTGCAGGACTTCAAGTTCTGGGTTCAGCTGAAAGGCTTACTCAGGACCCATTGGACATTCTACCCAAACCCAGAGGAAAGGGCAGTTTGGAGAAAAAAGACTGGTTTCCTGGAAGTTCAAGGGGATTCCTTCACACCTTTGAGTTCACCAAGGGAACATCATCAGATGTATGATTCAATGCCCACGATTGAAGTCTATGAATTAAAAGAAAGATTGCTTAATAGGATAAAATAATTTCAAATGTACGCAGAGCAGACTGTTACATATGGGGGCAGAAATGGCTCTGCCAGTTTTCACCTCAAAGTGCTGAGGGAGCTCATGGCAGCCTGGTGAGGCTTTTCCAGTTAGTAACAGAGCAGAGACTTTAACAGGATTCCGGGATTAGGATTTGGGATGAAGGAAGAGTGAAGTGCGAAGCTATTTCATGGTCAGTAACCTGTATATCCTAATGGATTTCAAATGTGACTGCTCCTAACAAAAACTGAGAACATTAGATTCAGCCTTGTTTTAGTTGTGCTTTTTCTGCTAATCATTTTTTATCTCCCTCGTCTTTGAGCTTACATCTCTCAATGCTCCTTCAGCACCCCTTCAATGGATGACCTGTTTCTGTGATCTAAGTTTTAGGACTCATGCCTTTCAGCTTGTTCTCACAATGTGAATAAGGGCTGTGTCTCTTGTAAAAACTTGGGAGACATTAGGGGAAATCCTCCCTCACTGTGGATTTAGACCCATTTCTCTGTCCTCTGTATGTGAATGCTTTTGAGAAATACATGTGAGAATAAACAGATAAGGAAATAATCATGTTTGAATAACAAGTTAAATGTGGATGTAGGATAGATTTATTGTACTGGCAAAGTAGTTACCTCTATAATAAATAACTTTGGGGGGAGTTGCTTATGATATGCCTCATACACTTGACGATACATGATGGTGCTGATATTTGTGAGCTGTGTCCTTGAGTGTCTCCACATGGTGACAACAGCCTCTATGAGATTAGTAACTGTTATATAAAATGTGAGTCCCAGATGATAATTTTACCTTCTCCATGATTCTCATTCTCTTCTAACATATATTTCTATCCATTCTTTATATGACAAAATTATTCTTGTTCCTTCTGAAAAATAATAATTGGAAGCAGCATATTTCATTTATTTTCATGGCTTTGGATAAAAATCACATGTGCTTTTTAAAACATTCCTTCCAAAATTAGAGTGCTTTATCCTAAATGAATCAGGGGGAGTATATTCTAAACAGTTTATATTATGAAGATATTTCTATGCCAGATCAATGGTTGTGTTTATTGAGAGACACACATGTTTCCTCCCTTTAATTATGAAGTACTGGATTATTTTATGGGTGAACCTCCAGGTTTCTACAGGCCCAGATATGTCAGGTCTTCAGAATCAGATGGTCAAGGATAAGGGTGCTATGTTGCCTGACATGGGCTTAGAAGGACAAGAGATGATGCCTTCTGGACCATGTTCTAGTAAGGGCCACTCAGAGATTTTTCTATTTGTATGACAGGTTTGTTCCAATCTTTAATTTTTCTTAATATTTTCTGCAGAAATAAAATTAACTTTCATTTAGTAAGAGTGTCAACAATGTTGCCAAAGTCAGGCCTTGTTGAGCTTTCAAAAAGTCAGGTTATCTTCATGTAGGAAGCTGGGACAGTTGAGGGCAGTGGCTAGAGAAGTAGGTGAAGTCAGCATGTGGACTCAGTACTAGGGATGTTTTGTCAAAGAAGACATTTGTCCTGGTCCATGGTGGAGCAGAATACCACTGGCCTGATTGAATACGCTGCTAGGGGTTGCCAAGTGTTAAATAGATACAACCCTAAATTTTACACTTTACAGTGCTCATGTTTTTATGTTTCTTTCTACAGAGTGCTTTAATAATTTATCAGGTTTGGTGGCCTACTTCATGGCAGTATCTGAATCAATAAACCTTTTGCTGTGCCATAGACTCCATGACTGATTTTCCACATACCCTGAGGATCAGGGACATTCAATTAATGACAATCAGTTAGTGATTGCTTCGGCTTTCCTCACATTACCATCAGGTGGAGCTACATATCATGTGGGGTAGAGTATTTTCACTAAGTGTCATGTAAAAGTGTGGACAATTCCTCGTTGAGGCCATTAACTAGTTGTTCACAGGGTCAACATAATTAACCCAAGCTTAATAGTATGCAGAGCTTATCTAACAATAGAGATGGTGCTTTGTCAAAGTATGTCCCCACTCTAAGGAGAGGACTGACCTCCTACTCTGAACCATAATATCATGAATAATTAAAAACTATATTAGCTTGGTTAAATTTGTCACAGAGATTCATTGGAACTTGGAAAATGCAGAAACACAGTAGTGCAGCTTCAAATTCAGCTGACCATCATGGAGCAGAGTCATTTAGCCAACAGAGGAGAGATGAAAAGAACTTAATGTTGGGCTCATCATCTAAGAAACTTGCTGCCAGTTGCATTCCTTTTCAACATATCATGGAAAAAGATGGACATGTATACATAAAATTTAGTTGGATGTTGAGAATGTTGGCATTCAATTCCCCAAGAGAATTACTGTGTGAGTTTACTATCACCCAAAAGACTTCCTGGGATGACAGGGAAGCACAAGCAGCACTTTGCTGCCTTCAATAGAGCAAAGGGCAAAGGATGGGCCTTTAGTTTTACTGGAGATAGTAAGAAGATGGTTTCCCCAGTGTGGCAGGTTTAAATTTCCTTCAAGAGCTAACGGAACACACACATGTGGAATTTTTTATCTTACAGCCAGATGTGGGTCCAAACACCAAGGACATTAAAAAACAGTCAAATTCAAACCTCAGACATGGTATCAGACATTAAATTATTATTATTACTTTTTATCATTCTAGGTTCTTTGAAAGGCCCAGAAATCAAATTTAAATGTGCATGAATATTTTTCAGACATGAAATTAAGTTACATATCATACAGAGTATGTTTCATTTACTATAACATATCTGACTTTGACTGAAAATTAGCATAGGATTTTTAAACTCATATTTGTCATTGCATAATAAATAATTTCACAAATCTCATTAGAATTCCAAATAGTAATTCTCCCTCCTGCTAAATTATTGAAAATTTTTATTATTAGTATCAATTGCCTTTTCACAGAAGAAAATATTTCTGATGAAGATCAAAAATATTTTCAGAATATACACATATTTTAATAATTTATTTATAAAAGTCCAGATTTAAATGATGTATGGTCTCAGGAAAAGGATGTGCCATTGGTGCAGCAGAGAAATGATATTCATGCCTCTTCCTGCAATCATTCTTCCTATAATGGAACAAGTGTAGCATTCATGTGATTCTTCTAATAATTGTATAATACTATTATTGCTGGAACCCAATAAAACTTCTCATAATATCTGGTTTGACTTTTGATGTCAGGTTCATTATTTTCTTCCTTTGCCACATCTTCTTTTCTTGGACAGCATTCAATTCACAATTCTATTCCTTCAAAAATGTTAAATAATATCTTAACTAGTCTTAAAAGAAAAACCAAAACAGCCAGTCACTAAATCCATCTTATTGTTTGACAATACAAGGTTACTCAGGGAAAATCAACTTTATGAATTTATATACTAATTTTGATGGCATAAATATACACATTTTATTTCCACTATTGATTTTTGTTATCTATCTTCAACTTTCCCCAGTAATGAAATAAACTGCGATGATTCTCATGCTTTGTGAAAATCCCTATGAAATAAATTAACATCCCTGTTTGCTTACCAAATCTTCACTAGTCTAGTCATACATATTTGAAGGAAGAGGTAGTTCACTAAGATAATTAGTTCCTATATCTTTTGCTCCAAGGAGGATTAAATTCCATCAGGAGTGGAGGTACCATCAGTGGGTCAACTGAAGATTCTCTGGACCTGACCCATGGTCAAGATGAAGATATCATTGACGTAGACTGTTTTTTTCTAAACGTAAATCAGAGGATATTCTGGGCAATTTATAACTGTGGTTAACATTGTGCATTGATAACCATGAAATGCATTTGATAGAATCTCTTTCAATTATTAGTGCGGTCTTAATATT
>PVIY010045014.1:0-19371 GCA_004026745.1 Myrmecophaga tridactyla | reverse complement strand
TATATTTTCTTTTTCTTGTCAGATTTCAGATATTCCATCCTCCAGTTCACTAATCCTATGTTCTGCCTCTCGAAATCCACCATTGTAGGTTTCCATTGTTTTTTTCATCTCTTCTACCGTGACTTTCATTCCCGTAAGTTCTGTGATTTGTTTTTTCAGACTTTCAATTTCTTCTTTTTGTACATTCCTTGCCTTCTTTATGTCCTCCCTCAATTCATTGATTTGGTTTGTGATGAGGTTTTCCATGTCTGTTCATATATTCTGAATTAATTGTTCCAGCTCCTGTATCTCATTTGAATTGTTGGTTTGTTCCTTTGACTGGGCCATATCTTCAATTTTCCTAGTGCGATTTGTTATATTTTGCTGGCGTCTAAGCATTTAATTACCTTAATTAGTTTATTCTGGAGATTGCTTTCACTTCTTTTACCTAGGGTTTTCTCACTGGATGGATTTGTTGTCTCTCTGTTCTTTGACATTCAGTTCAGTTTTTCTGGACCTCTAGCTTAGGTTTTGTTTAACAGAGGAGAGTTTTTCAGTTCTTGTTTTCTTGTTTCTTGCCCTACTTGTATGGTGCCTTTTTCCCCCCACCTTGAGGAGGGTCTACATAGGTATTATAGACCACAGCCAGATTTTCCCAGACCAAACTGGCCTCCTATCAGGAGGAAAGAGTCACCTGTGTCGGTTTTCCTTGAGGGTGAGACCCAGCAGGTTGACAGACTTTCCTATGAAGTCTCTGGGCTCTGTTTTTCTTATCCTGCCCAGTATGTGGTGCTTGTCTGCCTGCAGGTCCCACCACCATATGATGATGCAGTATCTTTAACTTTGGCAGACTCTCCCTGCTGGGGGCATGGTGGAGACAGAGGAGAGGTTGTAGGCTGGTTTTAATGGCTCCAAATTACCAAGATCTGGTGTCTGAATTCCTTGAGAGAGGGATTTCACCTGAGTTGGGCTTCACCTCTCCCCTAGGGAAGGCACAGGCTCGAGACAAGCCCTGAAAGGAGCTTATTTCTGCCTATGCCTGGGGCAGTTGCAGCCTGAGAAGTTCTGCTGCTGAATCCAGAGACAGTCAAGCCTTTGTAGAAACACAGCCACAAAAAGCTCTGTTTCCTTTCATTTTTTTCTTTTTCTGTCAGCCCTGCCCCATTGGTACCAGGGCAAAAATGAGCGACCTCTGCTTTCACCAGGTTCACCTGAGCTGGGGGCCTATTTTTGTAGTCAGAATTTGTTGATTAATGCCACAATTGGTGTTTGGTTGGGCTCAGCCTCTGCTGCTGGTAAAGTCTCTTTCCTTTCCCCTCTGGGAAGCAGCCTGTGGGGGAGGGGCACCAGCCACCACAGCTTGGGGAACTCACGGTTCTGAGGAGGCTCACAGCCGGTCCAGCTGGTCCAGACTGGGGTATGCTGTGTGTCCGGTCACTGACATGGCCCCAGGAGCTGTTCTGTACTGTTTCTGGTTATTTAGTAGTTGTTCTGGAGGACGAACTAAAATGCGCACATTGCTAAGCCGCCATCTTGGCCTGGAAGTTGTCAGTACAGTTTTACTTTTGGATCTGGATTCCACGTGGGTCCATCCTCTTCCGGTTGCCCACCTTTGAATCATGGTTTCATGTGTGTGAGTCCAATTATCAATAAAGAAAGCTGAAGAGCAGAATTTTCTATGCTCTGCTTTGAGCAAGCTACTCCGTAGGCTGGAAACTCTCCAAATGCAGCCCGGAAGTTCAATGGGTGCTAGATAGCCAGGAAACATGGTGGGCATCCAACTAGGGGACTGAGTGATACCATTTAGCTTGGACCCGAAGCCAGCTGCCACTGAGCAGCTATGGGAGTTGGCTATACAGTCAAAGTAGTGGGGTGGGAAGCATTCAAGCCCTGAGACAAAGAAGAAATGGGTTCAGCAAACACCATATTATCACTTGCACCACAATTTAAAATATAAAGATCTCACAAGCCTTATGAAACCACAAAGATAGGAACTGTTTGAAAACAAAGGAAGAATCAAAATAGAAAATGCATGGTAGCTTCTTACATATATGACACTGGATGAAAAGGCATAACCCTAGTCACTGACTTCGCTAACCTTATAAATGAGACAAACCACATTGTCTTACTTTCCCTCTCACTTTTTCTTCCTTCCTTCTTTCTTTCCTTTTAGCCATGTCTAATCACTAGACTGAAAAAAAAAAAAATAGTAATCTGTGAAAGTAATTCTGGTGTCTGTAGATACTCGAGGAACTAAGTTTTTTCAGCCAAATGTATTAAATTGGGATATTTACTATATCAAAACAGTATATAAGAGAAGTGACTCTGAATTCAGAATGAGTTTTAATTTAAAAC
This sequence comes from Myrmecophaga tridactyla, assembly GCA_004026745.1. Lineage (NCBI taxonomy): Eukaryota > Metazoa > Chordata > Mammalia > Pilosa > Myrmecophagidae > Myrmecophaga > Myrmecophaga tridactyla. Next base: position 17,037 of record PVIY010045014.1, on the reverse strand, counting down.
TACTTTAGCAGCCTGAGCAAACCATGAAAACCTGCAGAAACTCACGGGAAGTTTTCTCTTGCAAAACTGTAATAAAGCCACTTAGTTTACTTTATTATGAAGATCAGCAAGAATGTTTAAAAGGTGCTAGGAACTTGACATTACAACAATTGATCATTGACACAAGCTATTCCTATCATTTCTGCAAAGATTTGAATTCTTTGAACAGAAACAAAAGACATAACTTTTTATCTTAAAACTTCCACATTTACCATTTTATTAAAGATTTTGTGGCATTTTTTTTTTTGGCAATTTTCTTTCTTTATCTCTGACAGCAGCCGTAGAAAATGGAAAGTCATTTAAGTTCAAACTTAAATGCAGGTTTGATAATGAAATAGTGTTTGACTCCTTAAATATTACCTCTTTCTTACAGCTTTTGGCTGAATATCTTCTATACATATACTTATCTAGGAGAATAAAGTTATATTAATTGGGGTATTCAAAATCTGTCAGCTCTTTAGTGTTGAACTCTATGATCATAAGGGAGGCATATTTTTCTTCAGCACCACATATCTGCCTTCTCTCTTGGAACAAAGGATGACATGTGTCTCTTCTTATCAAAGTCCTAGCCCTTCAGTGGAGTTTTGGCTTCCCTCCCATCTTGACCTGCTCAAGGACATCACTCCAACTATCCCTCTCTCCTGCATCTTCAGTTTCTCTTCTACTACTAGTCATTCCTATGAGCATGAAACACGCCTTAGTATCACCCAGCTTAAAAAAATATAGTAACTCTCCCTTGACCCTATGTCCCCATTCAGTTTCAGCCCCACACCTCAGTTTTCCTCTGCAACAAAACTGCTCTAAAAGATTGACTAATCCTTAGTTTAAATCCTCTCTCCAACTCACTCTAATAGTCTTTCATCCCCACCACACACAAAACAACTCTCCTCAAGGACATTCACACCCACCAAACCCAACCATCAGGTCTTTGTTCTTATCCAAGCCAACATCTCACTGCCCTGTGACCTCACTGCCCACACTCATCTTCCCGAACCACTTTATCTTAGCACCCATGGCTCCTCACTCCTAATTCCAATTCCTACTCATTTTTTCTCCTTCTATGCCCATCTACTAATTACAGAACCCCAGGACTAAGTTGCCAGCCCTTTCAGCTTTTCTAACTCCTCTGCCTCCACTCTTCAACCATCCCATCGAGTGCATCTAAGACAATGATTTAAAATGTTATCTAGCAACCGATGATGACCATATTTTTTATATCTAGCCCTGACCTCTCAACATCCACATTTGGGTGTAGAATTGGCATATTGATGTTAACATGTTCAAAAGAGAACTCCAAATTTTCCCTTAATGATCTCCACTTCTTGGTGATGTGAGTGGAAATAAAGAAGACCCAAGGATATCAGTAGCTTTGCAGAGGTCCCTTTAAAGCTGTTACGTTCTTTAGATCATTCAGCAAATATATTACTGACACTGTGCTGAGTGATGAAGATACCAAGTGGGATGAAAAGGACTTCTGCCGTCAAGAAGCTCAGGGTAGTATAAAGCAGTGACTCAACGCTCGCTACTTCAGAGCATTTGAACAGAGCTAAAGCTGTTCAAACTTGGACTACTTAAATTCTTGGCTTCAGTTGCCTCATCCATAACATGAGGAATAATAATTTTAAACTAATAACATATTTTCCTCATATGATTGTTGTAGAATGCAAATGGAATTTTATATATGTATATATATACATATATATACATCGTGTATATATATATATATACGATGATCCCAATGGCCATATAAAAAAAAACTCACTAATTGTTAACTTTTAAGCAAGCAGCTAAAAGTGTATGTCATTGACATCCAAAATTCAAAAGTGTCTTTTTCTTTACGCCTGGAAAGAGAGACAGACATATACATAAATATGGAAATTATGCTAGACATTTCAGACGAATACATAAAATAATGTAAGTTCTGAAAGAAAATGTTCTCCAACAAAAAGTCCAAGCCAAACAACTGCAAGATGAACATCAACTGTTTGAGACTTCTTTTTCTTTGCAAGTATTCTTCATTAAAAGAGAAGCTCCCACATTTATTGGCATATTCATTCTACTGTCCTCTTACACACAGAGGATCTATAACATTAAAAACCTAAGTCAGCAGAGTGACGGCATTTAAATGTCAATAACAGAAAGTCCATAAATGAAGCACATCATTTAGTTTGCTGAATAAATAATTTTCAAGCACTCCTGATTTCCAGACTAATGGGACTGTTTTTCCTTTCCAATCACAAGCATCGAGTCTAGAAGTATGTCCTTTCTTTGGGAATATTGAGGGAAATATTAAAGGCAAGTGACATGAAGCAAGGCTGGACTGCTGAGCAGCAGAAACTAATTGCATCACTTGATTTCAGCTATGATCAATCTTGTTTTGAAAAAAAATATCTCAGTGATACTGTGAACTCTGAAATTTCTCTTAGAAACATCTCCTAACCAAGCTGAGAGTCCAACCCTTGATTCATCTAAGGCTCCTCCTAATTTGTGCTATGACTGGAGTTTTGTGTATCCTGCTATTAAGTCATTCACATGTTGGTCTTCTCATGAAGACTATGTCTTTCTTGGGCAACATACTTAACCTCAAATTACACAGTATACATATGACTACTATTCTGTTTGTTAATTTTACAAAACTTTTGCATTCAGGGTAAATGAAAAATGAACTCATAGAATTTCATAAAACTCACATCAAACCCTGAGGAATGTAACAAGAAGCATTATCTAGGGTTTACAGAGGGAGAAACTGAGACCCAGAGCCCTAACAGGGTATGGCTAAAGGAAGCTTGGTAGTAAAACCCTTTCTCCCTTTTGTTTCCTACAGGACCTATTTAATCAGCAGCCTAAACAAGGGGATATCCTCCTCCGTATGTTTGCATTTTTCTTGAGAAGAAAGGAGGAAGAAGTATCTTCAGCACATTTATCTGTTTTCTTTTTCCCAGCTGTCTCAAAGCAAATGAGTCCCTCCATGCCCTTTCCTTCCTCTGTTTTTGTGATGACTTTACAAAAAAGTAAACTTTCTCATTTCTACTCAAATTCTATAAATAATGAATTACTGTCTTCAGAGATAAAGGCAAGGATTAGTTTTTCCATACAATGAAAATCCCACCAAAAAATCATATTGGAATGCTCCCTTAAGTCCACCCTTGAAAGGACACAGAAAGGGCAAGTTCTGTGTCAGAGACCACCTCACCAGGACCTGGGAAGGAAGCATTATTTACATCTTTCATAGATGAGAAATTGAGTCTCAGAGAGATTGACTTGCCCAAGCTCACACAGCTAACATTTGACAGAGCTAATATTTAACAGAGGCCTGATTTCTCCAATCCATCTTATTTCCCCTTTGCCACTATGAAAGATGAAGCGTAACCCTTAGAGCACCTTCAGAAGTTCTGTAACCTAACATGCCATCATTATGGTCCAGTGTCCCTATTCTGGTTCAAACCTTAGGTCAGCTCGGAAGTTATCCAGTCCACCTGAGAAACCAAGGCACAGCCAAGTCTCACCCCAAAGTAGGCCTAAATGTTGCTGTTCTGGATCTTTCTCAATCAAAGATGAGCAAGAGTTGGGCCATCTGCTGCAGTTAGACAGGGCAGAGCTCCTGGTTAGGACCAGAAGCAACATGGCATCAGAAAACGGAAAGTGAGAGAAGCAGAAGGTCTCAGCACCAGAGGACCAGGTTCTCCTCCCAAGTTCACTTGCCAGCAGCCGGACCTTGAGTTGCCTTACTTCTCTGAGTTCCAGCTTCCTAAACTGTAAATGGATATGAACTTCTGACTAGCCATCATTACAATGATGATCAAAAAGGGTAATGGAAATAGTCCAGGTATCCCTCAACAGGAAAATTGATAAATTGTTGAATATACAAAAAGTGAAATATTACTCAGCAACAAAAAAGAAACAAATTACTGATACATGCAGCAAGACTAATGAATTTCAAAAGCATCAGGCTAAGCAGAAATAAAGACACAGAAAGCTAGATGAGTTTATTTATTTGAAGTTTCAGGACATGAAAAATGAATCAATGGTGAAAGAATTCAGGCTAGTGGTTGCCTAATGAGTGGTGGTTACTGACTAGGAAAGCATGAGGAAGCTTTCCCAAGTGAAAGAAATGTTCTATATCTTGATAGAAGAGTGAGTCACAAGAATGTATGCATTTGTCAAAAATGATCGAATGTACAATTAAGATCTGTACATTTCACCATATGTAAATTGTACCTCAATAAAAATCATTATAAACACCCTTTGCAAATAGAACTCTGTGCAAATGTAAAATGCCACAATTGCTTATCTAAATATAAGTCTTCTTTACATTACTCACTGCATGGTCAGACAATCCCATGTGAGTGACTTGCGGTGGCTACAGAAAGTGCATTTAATTGAAGTTGCTTCCTTTTACTATTCCGATTTTATGATTGGATCTGAACATAGGGATTTCTGAGAAAAGCAAATAGCATACAAAAAAAGAAATACTAAGTTTAGAAGTAATGAGTCATAATCTAATAACAAGTGACATATGGGCCATTCCATAGCATTGACACTTTCTCTAAATCAGACTCCCTAGAACTCCATAGAAAAGGGAAGTTGCTATTTAAAATTTAGTTCAAGAAAAGCAAGTTGCAATAAAGAGAATAATATACATTTTTATTAAGGTGACCAGGCTCTTCCAAAATTCTATTTCTGCTCACAACAGCCCTAAAAAGCAGATATACTTTTCTCCATTTAACAAATTTAAAAAATCAAAGCTCAGAACTGAAGTCTTTTGCCTGAAAATATATAGGAAGAATTCAAACCTGGTGTCTTTGGTGTCTGACTCCAAAGCTTCTTTCCTCTATCCTGAGAGATTACACATATATTTTCCCAGTCTCACTTATTGTTATAATTTGCTATCTTCACAGTTGTATGTAATTTTATCTCATTATACAAGACATTAATAAGAATATCTAACATTTATTGAATATTTATCAAGTTCCAGGCACTTCATATGTATTAACTCATAAATGCTTAAAACAACCTAAGAGGTAGATATTATTACAAGCCTGCATTTACAGACAAAGAAACTGACCAAGGGACGTACAAAAGCTTTCCTGAGCTCATGTAGCAAATAGCAGAGTCAGAACGTGTGCTCAAATAACCTGGACTCTCAGGCCATGCAAGCATCAATACAATTCACTGCTTAGCTTACCTCTGAGAAACCCAAAGTACAAGACATTACTCAATAGAACCAAAGCCTTTATTTTGGAAAATGGGAGAAACATTTTCAAGTTTCCTATAAAAGGTCTGAGACCAGAAGCTATTCTTAGATTATAAAACACATGTCTTCTCTTACTTCTAACTTATAAGAGAAGCAAGAATAATCATTATACCCATAGTAGATGCAAAGACAATAGAACTTTACAAATCTTTATTAGCAAGTATTCTAAAAAGTTCACAAGTTTGGGACATGTCTGCATGATAATTGCCCATTTCTTAGAAAATTTCATTCACCTAGTCCTATAGTTCATCCCACAGCTTCTAAAGGATGTGTCAGATTCCCGCAGTAACAGGGTTCACTATGGCAATACTAGGAATGGAGGAAGGGGCCTGAAAGAGGGGACCCACATGTCTCTGAGTCTCCTCTTTCTTCACCTCCTCCTAGAGAATTAGGGATCTAAAGCTCTCATTAGTTCACAGGGTTCTCAAACTTGAGCATGCAGGAGAATCACCTGGATCAGAGGTATTCCTAACAACTTCCCAGGCCAAGCCAATGCTGCTAGGCAGGACATCACATTTTGAGAAACACTGCCCTATAATATCCCCACTAAGCCTCTATTTTCATATTTCCAACCACAAGGGGCACTGAAGCAAACTTGACATAGCCCTCTCCACATAGCAGGAAGTCACAATTTTATTAACTATTTAATGTTACTAGTTACTATTTACGTTAAGTAGTAATGCTTTTTTTTTTTTTTTTATGAGGGGGTAATGCATGGTCAGGGAACCAAACCCGGGTCTCCCACTTGAAAGGCGAGCATTCTACCACTGAACTCCAGTTAATGACATTTTAATAATAAATTCTAAAAATGTTTACTCCTGATATAAAAACAATAGAAGTTGCTCTATGTCACTTAAAAAATAAAAGGCCAGATTTTATTTTTTAATAACTACTGCGAAGTTCAGTTCAAAATTGTTCCTGGATGATGCTTATGCTCCATCAGAAGAGAATCCTTGCAGACCCAGAAGCTAACATACAAGCTCTAACAGATTTCAGCAGCCCAAGTCTCAGTTCAACTCATTTAACTTAGCAAGTCTCCAGCTTCAGTTCACAATTAGAAGCAGAGATCAATAAAAGCTCCGTAATGCTTCTCTGTTAGCTCTAGACTTTGCACAAAATGATAAAAGATGGATAAAGGTGATAGTGTGAAAGATATCACCCATGCCAAACGTGCTACAATTACTTAGCCAAGAGGCACTTTTAAAGAGATTTCTATGTTTTTCTAGGGTAATTTTGGAGATTACACACTTCCCTGTGGCTTGTTACTAACTCACCAAATTCTAGATATGAAAGAGGCCTAAGAAATATCTTGGTTCCACTTCCTAGGAAATGGGAATGTGACAGCCTTTTAAAAGATGAAGACAGAGATTCTCAAGACTTCCTTCTTATTTTACATAGAGTTGAGAGATCATTCTGGAGGTTACTCTTAGAGAAACTTCAGCCAGATATTACAAATTGCCATGGTATGCCAAGCTGCAACCCACAGTATTCCTGAAAACCCTAAAGACTCTATAAGACCCTCTAAGACTCTATAAAAGTTTTACTTATGAAGTTTATTTTTTCAGAAATTTAAAACCTCCAGATTGTTCCTATGCCAGATAAGTCCTTAATAAGATTAGAATGAAATGTAGAGGTACCAGTTTCTCCCAGAATATCAACCAGTTGTGTTCCCCCACCCATAATGCTGAAACTCCTTTTCAACATGAAGAAGTTAGAATGGTCATTGCCCAAATAACCCTGAAGACTGAGGGAATGATCAAATGAGAGGGGGGAGTTGTAACAGAGAAGTTAAGATTTAACAAAGGAGTACAACTACTGAATCATTATATAGATGTTTATTTTTAGTTTCTAGTGTATTAGAACAGCCAGAAGGAAAAACCTGAAATTATGGAACTGTAACTCATACTGTACTTTGAAACTTATTCCATAACTGCTTGTTAAGCTGTACTTTGAAATTTATACTTTTCTGTATATATATTTTGCAATAAAAATATTTTTAAAAAGACTTCTATCTTTAGTGCTTTGAAAACTATTGCTTTATTCTTCCTTTGCTTCCTATATGTTATATTATACAATAAAAAAAAGAAAAAAGACTTCTCTCTCTCAGAGTAACTTTAACCAACTCCCTAACCTAATCCTATTGACTACTATTTAAAAATACATCTTTCAAAACTATGGTATCTAAAATGGCATTGGAAAAGAATCAAGATTATTCGACTAATTTACCATCACAAAAACAAAAGTTCCATGAAGGGAGGAAGTCAGCCTGTGTTTGTCACTGCAATATGCTAGGATGGGTGCAGCTGAACATAGCTGGTGTTAAATAAATGTTTATTGGCTAAATTAATCAATGAATGATAGCACCAGAGGTATTCATAGCTGTCACAGCATTTTGTAACTTTCCAGAATAACTCTAAATGACTTGTTCTATTGCTGCAGAAAAACATGTTTTGGCTCAAGTCCAGAAGGAATTGTGTTTTTTACTTAAAATACTTGCTAGTGATACCAACCAAACCTTTCAAAATAGGCAAAATTTAAAGTGTGATTTTATAGATGCAAATAGGAAGCTTTCAATTTTGGTATTGTGAAATTTTCTGAATTTTTCATTTTAGTTGGATTGTTGCAATGATCTCTGTTATATGTCAACATGAAATTCCTCAGAAACAAAGCTGGCACTTTATTTAACCCATTTCATTCTAGATTATAATTTCACCACTTAAAAAAACATACTTCCATCATCAATTTCACTCTTAAGGGGAAAAGGAAACTAATGACCACAGAGCTCCTGTGATGTATGAAGCAAAAGGAAAGACTCTAGAACCATCACCTATTCATCACATCAATAGGCCTTAACTTGCAGATATCTAATCATCTATTGAATACAAAAAGCCAATCAGGCAACTTTTGTGATAAAATTAAATTAAGTGACCCAAAAGCTCTAAGACCTAACACATGCCTTCATAAATGTGTTAAAGGACTAGAATTGGAGAAAACAAGCATTGACATTAGAAGATAAGAGGAGGAAAGATTTTCCAGTCAAGTCAGGAATACTGTTTTATATGGCTGGAGAAGCCAAGTATTTAGAAAGGCATTGATTATTTCCTCCAGGGGAAAAAAAGTAAAACAATAGTTCTGCGTGATTTTTTAAAGGAGATAGAAGGTGGGGATGGCCATCACATCCTTCACAAGAGATGGAAGAGGTCAAAAACTTCCCTTAAGTGTAGGGAAGACAAATAAATAAAATAAAAGACTCTAAATTTAATCTAATTTAAAAGCAGAGTATCACCTCAGCACACTTGCTACTAACTCCTCCTTCCTTCCCTTCTTTCATTCTCTTTCTTATCTCTCTCCCTAAACTGACCCTCTTTTTATTCCTCTTTTTATCCTATGGTAGAAGTGTCTATCTGCATCTCGACCCCTGCCTCCTCACATACACATCTTCATTCCCCACCCACCACTTTTATTCCTTCCTTTCTCCCCTAGGGACCACAATATGGAATTGAAGTCCTCAATTTTATAGCCCTTGATTAGGACATTTTATATTATAGATGGCTTGGATTTTTTAATGTGTTTCAGTCTTGTTTAAAACTCATGATTTTGTTAATTACTAACGTGTCTCAAAATCTGTTATATACAGAAAACCTTGTTCTAAGTCTCAGTGAAAGATAATTTTAAGATGAACACATGAGAAGCATAATTTTTGTAGGCCAGAAGGAGTGCACATCACAAAAGGGTATGTATCTAGGTATGTCTGGCAACTTCTAAAGACAATCATTAAATTAAAGAAAAATAAAAATACAATTAGAGAAAAATTCCAGTATGGTAAAATTGGGGCAAATAAACTATACTCATGACTAAGATGGCTACATTGTCTCAGGATAAAGTATGAAAACCTTAATAGTCAGAGATTTTAAACACAACATTTTCAATAATGGATGGAACATCCTTACTGAACTAGATAGAACATCTAGTTCAATAATGGATAGAACATCTTACTGAACATCTAGTTCAGTAAGGAACTATGACTTGAACAATACTCTAAACTAACCACACCTAACAGACATATATAGATCATTTCACCCAACAACAACAAAATACACATTCTTCTTGGTGTACAGGTATCATTCTCCAGAATAGGCCATATGTTAGGCCACAAAACAAGTCGAAGGAATGACGTTAGAAATCAGTAACACAGTGAGAAATGGAAAATTTACAAATACATGGAATTTATGTGTATTCTTAAACAGCCAATGGGTGAAAGAGAATATCACAAGGGAAATTAAGCAACATCTTGAGGTGAATGAAAATAAAACATAACATATTTTATGGGATGCAGCAAAGGCAGTGCCAAGAGGGAAATTTATAACTATAAATGCTTACATTTAAATAGAAAGAATATTTTAAATATTAACCTCAAAACTGGAAGAAATAGAAAAAGAAAAGCAAAAAAAAAAAGAGCAGAAGGAAGTAAATAAAAAAAGCTTAGGCCAGAGATAAATGAAACAGAGAATAAAAATAAAGCAATAGAGAATCAACAAAAGAAAAATGTTGGTTCTTGAAAATATCAATAAAATGGGCAAAATTTTACCTAGAGAGAAGAATTGAAAAAGAGGACACAAACTGTTAAAATCAGAAATTAAAAGGGGGACATTAATACCAACACCTCAGAAATAAAAAGACCTATAAGAGAAAAAATGAACAACTATGTGCCAACAACTTAGATAAGCTAAATGAAATGGACAAATTCCTGAAAACATGCAAACTACCTATCTTGAATCAAGAAGAAATAGAGGATCTAAATAACCAAAAAACTAGTAAAGAGATTGATCAGTCATTAAAAATCTCCCGACAAAGAAAAAAACAAGACCAGATGGCATCACAGGAGAATTTTAACAAATATGCTGAGAAGAATTAACACCAATCCTGCTCAAACTCTTACAGAAAATTGAAGAGGAGGGAAAGCTCCTCATTTCATTCTACAAGGCCAACATCAACCTCATAGCAAAGACAGATAAAGATTCCATACGAAAAGAAAATTATAGACCAATATCTCTCATGAATCCAAATGCAAAATCCCCAAGAAAATACTTGATAACTGAATCCAAAAGCACATTAAAATAATCATATACCATGATCACGTGGGATTTATCCCAGGTATGCAAGGGCGGTTCAACACAACAAAATTAATGCAATAGGTGCATTAATAGAATTAAGGAAAAAAAACCACATGATCATATCTCAATTAATGCAGAAAACGCGTTTGACAGAACCCAACACCCTTCTTTATAAACCACTTAGAAAACTAATAGGAAACTTCTTCAATGTGACAAAAGGCATATATGAAAAACTCACAGCTAACCTCATACGTAATGATGTAAGACTGAAAGTTTTCCCTCCAAGATCAGGAAACAGACAAGGATGCCCGCTGTCACTACTGTTATTCAACATCGTTCGGTAGTTCTTTCTAGAGCAAGTAGGCCAGAAAAAAAAGGATTCAAATTGAAGGGAAGAAGTAAGTGGGCCGCAGTGGCTCAGCAGGTAAGAACGCTTGCCTGCTGTGCCCGATGACTCAGGTTCGATTCCTGGTGCCTGCCCATGTTAAAAAAAAAAAAAGAAAGAAAGAAGTAAAACTTTCCTTGTTTGCAAATGAATGATCCTATACACTGAAAATCCTGAAAAATCCACAATAACATCCTGGAGCTAATAAATTAATTTAGCAAAGTGTTGGGGTGAAAAAAAAAAGCAACCTTAAAAATTTTAGTGCTGTTTCTAGACACTAGCAATGAATGATAGGAAGAAGAAATCAAGGGGAAAATGCCATTTACAATAGCAACTAAAAGAATCAAATATCTAGGAATAAATCTAACAAAAGATAGATAGGACTTGTAAACAGAAAACTACAAAACATTGCTTAAAGAAATTAAAGAAGACCTAAGTAAATGGGAGTACATTCCATGTTTATAGATTAGAAGATTAAATAATGTAAAGATGCCAGTTCTACCCAAATGCAATCCCAATCAAAATTCCAATAGCCTTCTTTGTTGAAATGGAAAAGTCAATAATGAAATTTATATGGAAGTGTGGGCGGGCCATAATGGCTCAGCAGGCCGAGTTCTTGCCTGCCATGCTGGAGACCTGGGTTCGATGCCCGGTGCCTGCCTATGCAAAAAAAAAAAAAATTATATGGAAGGGATAAAGGGCATTGAATAGCCAAAGCCTTCTCATAAACAAAGACTAAAGTGGGAGAAATCACACATCCAAATTTTGAAAGTTATTACAAAGTACAGTAATCAAAATAACATGGTACTGGCTCAAGGACAGACATATGGATCAAAGGAAAAAACTGAAAGCTCAGAAATCAACTCTCACTTTTATGGTGAACTGATTTGTTTTCGCCATTTATTATAAAACTTTTCCAGCATGCACAGGTGGTTCAGTGGTAGAATCCTCGCCTCCCATGCAGGAGACCCAGGTTCAATTCCCTGACTATGCACCTAAAAAAACCCTTTTCCAGCATACAGAAAATTAGAGGCTGGTAAAACAAACACCCATTTACCCATCAGCTAGACTTCAAAGTTGTTAATATTCTGCCATTCTTACTTCATCTACTATTTTTTTTTTAACATTCGTTATTGTGGAATATAACATATATACAAAAAAGCAATATTTATCAAAGTACATTTTAACAATTACTTATAAGACAAATTTCAAAGTTTAGTATGGGTTACAGCTCCACAATTCCAGGTCTTTCTTTCTAGCTGCTCCAAGATACTGGAGACCAAAAAGAAACATCAATATAATGATTTAGTAGTCATACTCATTTGTTGAATCCTAACTTCTCTGTTAGAACTCCTCTTTCGCCTTTGATCCTTCTGCTAATCTTCAGGTATATTTGGGTTATGCCCATTTCAACTTTTTTTATGTTGAAAAGGAGCATCAACAATATGGGGTAGAAGATGAAACTGGTTGATATTCTAGGAGAGAATGGCACCTTTGAATATCAGCACTTGTCTGACCTAGGAACCATCTGAAGGTTTTAGGTTTCTGAAAAGTAAACTTAGTGCCTGCAACTTTTGTAGGATCTCAGGTGGAGCCCTGCTTGTTCTTTAGAGTTGGTAGGAATGATCTTGGTTGGGATTTAACAAAACTTGGCAATTAGCACTATCTATCTGAAGCCTGCATCAGAGAAGGCTCCCCATAGCCTCTTGACTTTATTTGAACTCTCTTAGCCACTAATAGCTTATTTTGTTACATTTCTTTTCCCCTTTTGGTCAGGAAGGCATTGTTGATACCATGGCTCTTTACTGGGAGTCAGGTCCCATGTTGCAAGGGAGAGTCACACTCCTGTATATCATGTCCCAAGTAGGGGGAACAGTCATGACTTTCTTTGCAGAGTTGGGCTTAGAGAGAGAGTCTACATCTGAGAACTAAAAGAGGTTCTTTGGAAGCAACTCTTAGGCATAATTATAGGTAGGCTTAGCTTCTCCACTACAGACGTAAGTTTCACAAGAGTAAGCCTCAAGATCAAGGGCTTGACCTATTGAATTGAGAGTCCCTAGTGTTTGAGAGAGGATCAAGGGTTTCCCAGGTGGGAAAGTTTAACAGTTCCATATTTTTTCTCCAGTCCCTCAGGGATATTTTTAAATTATCTACTCAAGAAACTCTGGGAGGTATCTGGATATTACCTTAAGCTATACAGAATTACAAGCCCTCATTCCCATTCTGGGCTCCATGTATTTGAGTTGTTTAAATGAGCTATTAGGACAGGTTGAGTTAGATTGTGTGCTACAAAAACCTTAGGTTTTGGACAAAATAAAGCTCTCTTCCTTTGGTCTCATACAGTAAGTTAAGTTCTAAAATACTGACACTGTCATCCTTTACCCTGTATTCTGATTTAGCTTAGTTCCAACCAGATTGGCTTAATTCTTATCTCTAATTGAAGCCTGATCTCTTTTTTGATTTCTTTAACATTTGTTGAATGTTGTAATGTGATTTTTAGGGCTGCAGAACTACAGCTCTAAGTGTTATCATGCAGGTACCCAAAGTTCCAGGAAAATATCTGCTTATACATATATAGCACAGCATCTCACAATCTAGAAATAACACTTAAAGTTCAGGAATAAATGAGACTGCTATAAGAGTTTACAATCTAGGTCCAACTTTTCTTATTAGTATTTTCTAAGAGACCATACAATATTTATCTTTTTGTTTCTGGCTTATTTTGCACAACATAATGTCCTCCATTTCACTCATCGCACTGAATGCCTCAGGACTTTGTTCCTTTCCACAGCACAATATTCCATCTTATGTATACATCACAGTTCACCTTTCTCCTTCTCAGTCATTGTACCCTTCAGCCACCTCCATCCACTGAGCATCATGGATAATGTCCAAAATAAAGTCCGTGTCTCACAGTACCCTCACTTAGTTGGACAATAATCTGGCTCTCGATTTTAGACAATTTCATTGCTTCAAAGAGAAAAATAAGAGATAAACACGCCTTCACTAAAGAAAAAAATCCAAAACTCCCCTTAATGGCTGTCTTTTCCCCACTCCCTAATTATTTACACCTAATATTGCTGTCTTCCTGTTAAATATAGACCATAACATGCAATGGTAGTTTCCATGTATATCCTTCTATTACTGATTCTTTGTACAAAATTCATACCTTTAAAGTAGTTCATGCAAAAACTTATTTATATTTGTAGTGTTAATCAGTGAGATACATGGCTCTATACAACCCCTTTAAATTATATTCATGTTCAATATGGCAGTGTTATTTACAAACCCACTAATGAACTACCATCACTTGTATCCATTCCCATATATTTAAGTTCAACCTCATTAGGTAACTGTTCACCTATCTCTAACTTCTGTGTATTTCTAGGTGCCCTATATTCTACATTATAAGACTCTGAGTTTACCTTTACCAGGGTCATATTAATGAAATGAAACAGTATTTTTCCTTTTGTATTTGGCTTATTTCACTCAACATGTATCCTCAAAATTATCCTTGAGGACCTCATTTCATCTTACTGATGCATAACATTCCATCACATGTATAAGTCACATTTTGTTTATCCACTCCTCTGTTGATGGGCACTTGGATTATTTCCCTCTTTTGGCAATTGTGAATAATCCCACTATAGGCATCAGTGTGAAAATGTCTTTTCATGTCACTGCTTTCAGCTCTTCTGTGTATATACTGAGTAATGGTGTCACTGGGTCATAGGGCAACTCTATATTTAGTTTTCTGAGGACCCACCAAACTGTCTTCTACAGCAGCTGTACCATATACATTTATACCAGCAGTGAATAAAGTGGTGAATTGATTTTTGACAATTGGGCAAAGGCTACTCAATTGGGAAAGAATAACCTCTTCAAAAAATAGTGCTAGGAAAACTGGATCTCCACCTGCAAAAGAATAAAAGTGGATTCCCACCTCATGCCATATACAAAAACCAACTCAAAAAGAATCAAAGACCTAAGTATAAGAGCCAGAACTATCAAACTCCTAGAAGGAATCATAGGGAAGCATCTTCAGGATCTTGTATTAGATAATGATTTCTTAGACTTTATATCTGAAGCACAAGCAACAAGAGAAAAAATAGATAAATGGGACCTCATCAAAATTATAAACTTTTGTGCCTCAAAGGACTTTATCATGAAACTAAAATTATGACTTCTTCAGTGGCAGAAAATATTATAAACCATATATCTAATAAGGATTTAATATCCAGAATACATAAAGAAATCCTTCAACGCAACAACAAAAAGAAAAACAACCTAATTTAAAAATGGGCAAAAGATTTGAATAAACGTCTTTCCAAAGAGGATATGTAAAGAGCCAGAAAGCACATGTAAAATTGCTCAACATCATTAGCCATCAGGGAAATGCCAATCAAAACTACAATGACCGTGGTAGAATACTCGCCTTTCATGTGGGAGACCCAAGTTCGATCCCAGACCATGCACCCCCAAAAACACAATGAGATACCATTTGATATCCACTCAAATGGCTCTATTAACAAAAAAATAAATAAAAAGAGAAAACTACAAGTGTTAAAGAATTGTGGAAAAATAGGAACATTCATTTATTGTTATTAGGAATATAAAATGGTGCACCTACTATGAAAGACACTATTGGTGGTTCCTTAGACAGTTAAGTATAGAATATGATCTTGAAAATCCACTTCTAGGTATATATCTCAAAGAATTGAAAGCAGGGACTCAATTAGATATTTGCATACTAATATTCATAGCAGAATTATTCACAATTGCCAAAAGATGGAAACAGTCCAAGCGTCCATCAACAAGTGAATGGATAAGCAAAATGAGGTATAAAAACACAACGGAATATTATTCAGCCATAAAAAGAAATGAAATTCTGATACATGCGATGTTCTAGTTTGCTAGCTGCTGAATGCAATATACCAGAAACAGAATGGCTTTTAAAAAGGGGAATTTAATAAGTTGCTAGTTTACAGTTCTAAGGCCGAGAAAATGTCCCAATTAAAGAAAGTCTACAGAAATGTCCAATTTAAAGCATCCAGAGAAAGATACCTTGTTTCAAGAAGGCCAATGATGTTCAACGTCTCTCTCTCAGCTGGAAGGGCACATGGCAAACATGGTGGCATCTGCTGGCTTTCTCATGGCTCTACCAAGAGGGACTCTCTCCAAAATGTTTCCTCTTTTAAAGGATTCCAGCAAGCAACTCCACCTTCAATAGGTGGAGGTACACCTGCATAGAAAATACCTAATCAAAAGTTACCACCCACAATTGGGTGGATCACATCTCCAAGTGAACAATCAAAATGCTCCCATCCAGCAATATTGAATAAGGATTAAAGAACATGCCTTTTCTGGGGTCCACCATAGATTCAAACCAGCACATTCTACCCTTTGGACCCCCAAAAGACATGCTCTTTCCAAATGCAAAACACATTTGTTCCATAACAATATCAGAAAACCTTAAATCTTTCAGTAGTAATACAAATGAAGTACCAAATTAGAGACAGTATAAAATCTCATCAAGTCACTTACAGGCATGGTCTGTCCTAAGGTAAAATTTTCCTCTGGCTCTGGACCTGTAAAACTCAGAACATGTTATTTACTGCCAACATATAAAAGAGGAACATTCGTAGGAGACATATACCCATTTCCATAGGGAGGAACAAACACAGGGGTCACCGGGCCCATACAGTTTCGAAAACCCACAGGGCAAAGTCCATTAGATTTTAAAGTCTGAGTCATTTATCTTCGGGGCTTTAGAAAGCAGCTGTCCCACCCTTTCCAAGGGCCTATGCAGTGGCTTGCCTCTCTCCGAATGCAACCTTGAGGGACATTGGGGAGACCACCTTTTTCTCGGCTCCACCCTCTCCAAGCATGGGGGCTGCTCCTGGGCTCTCTGCCATCTTCGGGGCACACACTCAACCCCTCCATGTGGTGGCAGCCAAGCTCTCCCCAAATCCCAAGGAATGTGCTTCATCCTCTCCAAGGTCTGAGGGGGCATGACTCTTCCACTGCAAGGAGGTGGAAGGCCCATCCTCTGCCTTTGGGGCAAATTCACCCTCTCCTCGTGCTTGGGTGAGTCTGTGCTTCTGGCCCAAAGCTTCTCGACTCCAGACCCCAGCCTCAATGGCATTGCCTCTAAAGTTATTTTTCTTCCAATGTGTCCCTTCTCTGAACCCCCCAGTCCAGACTGGCAGTGGCTCTATTTATACAGGTCCTGAAGCATTCTTGTC
>PVIY010045013.1:0-19355 GCA_004026745.1 Myrmecophaga tridactyla | reverse complement strand
TAAGTTTTTGCAGATTTTTCTTACCATTAGTCATATGAATAAACTAAAATATGTTAAATCTCTTAGTTCTTTAGTAGTAAAGCCATTCAATTAAAATTAATTAATATTAAGTGAATGGTAATATAAGGTACAAATGGGATCATGTAAATTGACCTAGCCTTGCAAATGACATACTGTTATGTGGTTTGGCAGCTTGAAAGTTTGACTTCACAGCCTTATTTTTTTTTGGAAGGGGAAAAATAAATCAAGAAGCTAAGTTCAAACAACCACTATAGAAAAGAGGTAGAAGTCAATATAGAAAAACAGTGTTTACAGCTTTGCTCATAACAGTGTGACCCTCACAGCACTTGGACTAGTTAACATCACTGATGAGCTGGATACCACCAATTCAGTAATTATTTTCATTTCATGCTATTGTGCTCTGTTTGTCCTTCTTTTCCTGCCTTATGTTTATTCCCTGCTTAGTCCCAAAGCAACTGTTTTTAAGCAATATGTATATACTCACTTTAAGATAATGTAATATCATTAAATTAAATTATGGAGGAGAAATTACACTAATAACTAATTTGGTTTTGCAGATTGTATGGGTCTCTAAAGATTTTTCATTATTTTGCAAAAATAATTAGGCAAAAATTGTGGCAGTCATTTCCCCTGCTTCCTTTCCAGTCCATTTAAGGTATCTGCAAAGCCTTTCCACAGGACTGAGAAGCATAAGCACACTTTTAAGGTTCAGAAAAGTGATTCATAAACCATAATTCAGTTAAATTCGGCAGATATTTCTTGATCAACCACTCTCTGCTCAGGGCTGGCATAGGGACCTGTTTGTAAACTTCCTGTTCATTTAACTTTTTAATACAAATAGTTCAAAATATCTTCTCCTTCAGCAAAAGAAGGAGGAGAAAACAACTTTGTATGTTGAATTTTTAATACCCAAGAAAACTGAATTGGGGGAGGTTCGCAGGGCCCTTTCTAGCCTCATCTCCCCTGGATTTCACCAATCCTCTGAAAATACAGGATTGTTTTTCTCAACATGTGCCCTAAGGGGACCTCATCAGCTCAGCACTTTCATTGTCCCCAACCCAAAGGAGGTCACGGTGCCCCCAGGACTTGCTTGAAGAGCTATCCTGAAAGGAACTGGGGGAGAGAGTCTCTTCTGTGAAAAGAAGGTTGGCGAAGAGGATGGAAGAGTCGCAAGAAGGCAGGCAGATGCTGACCCCAGATTGTGTTTTCAGGCATAGAACGAGTTTGCGAGTCATGAGAGAAGTAACTGGAATGATATTACTGCATGTCACTGTGACCGCTGAGAGCTCTTCAGATTCCTAACTCCAGACTGAAATAGCAGAGAGATTTTGAAGCAGTCCTCAGCTAGGTACAGCCAAGAAGATGCCAGTTTATGGTTTTTTCACCCACTCTCATCTTTACTCATAAAACCTCAGTACATATTAGACTCCCTCTGTCCCACGAATTCCTGTTTCCCTGTGTCCAAGAGGCAAAACAACAAATTCAGGAAACAATGTAGAGATGCAGCATCTTAGTTTCCTGGGGCTTCCATAACAAAGTACCACAAGTTGGGTGGTTCCAAACCGCAAGGATTTAATCTCTCACAGTTCTGGGGGCTGGAATTCTGAAATCAGAGTGCGGGAAAGGCTTTGCTGCCTCTGAAGCCTGAAGGGGAGAATCTGTCCCATACCTCTCTCCTGCTTCTGCTGGTGGTTTGCCTGCAACCCACAGCATTCTCTGCCTCAGCTGCCACATGATGTTCTCCCCTTTTCTGTACGGCTGTATCCAAATTTCCCTTTCCTATAAGGATACCAGTCATATTGGATTAGTGACTCTACTCCAGTCATTTTAACTTGCCCAATTCTATCTGCAATGCCTGTCTTTCCACATAAGGTGACATTCTGAGGAACCGGCATGAGCACTTCAACATATTTTGGGGGGAGCACAATGTAATCCATGATAAGTTGGGAGAACAGAATTGCACTCAGCAAGCAGAGTTTGCACCAAAATAGCCAATCATTCATTCTGAAGTCTGGTACACGGTGGCTGGTACCAGCTTCCACAGGCCAGGTTCTCTTGATGTTGGTTGGATGAACTCCCTAGCTTTTGTCTCTAGCCTCTTTTTACAGACAAAACTCACCAGAAACAACACTTTCAGGGCAGGAGGGATGGACAGCAAGAGGGGAGCAGACATTTCCTCACTGAACACACGGATGGTATCATGAATACAAACATCTTCTTATAATGAACTCACTTTCACATGAACATTTTAACGCATGGAAAGTTTTTTGCTACAAAGACGTTTCTTCTTTTTGATGACCAATTATGTTGTTTTTAAAGATAACTTCTCTAATAGTAAAGAAAACACAGGTGAAATGCATAAAAATGTGTAACACTTACAACCAGAATCTATTTTCCATGCCATATGCAGAGAATAATTGTATTTCCTTTCTTAATCAATAGAAAAGTGTCATTTTTAAGTAAGTATTCACATCTTCCTAGATTCTCTTAAAATAGGCACCTAATTAGATACAATTTTTTATATCCCGGGTCTTAAGTATTTAAGGGGACAAACTATGAAATTTAAATCAACAATAAAAGTAGAGGAAAGAGAAAAAATAACCATTATAAAAATGTTTCTTGCTTTAAAAAAAAAATCACTGTTGTACCCCTTTCACCTTCACTTTTAGGAATCTGAACCCAACCTTCTGTTACATGATAGAGAGGAGGAGTGGCACAGAAAATCAGGCTAACTAACTGCTCTATTTCTGTGTAAGTTATAACCCTAAAATATTATCTGTAATACTTTCAAGAGAGAAAATGAATCTGCAAAACATTTTTTATTATTTTAAAAGCTCCCTATATTTCGATTCCCACTGTGAAGCACAAGAATCTCCAAACTAAATCTAATTTCCAAAGATGCTTCTGAATTTTCCTTCTTTATGCTATCATTTAAAAATGAATATATTGGATCTTAAATAACACATTCCACAGGTGAAAGCAACAGACAGCCCTCTCACTTCCTATCTCGCCTGCTGATAGTGCCTTACCACCCTAAATTACTGCCACAGGTTCATTAAAGCAGTTGTTCATTTCCAACTGTAATTAGGTCTCCCATTTCAGTCTTTCATGTCAAGCCCATCATTCAAACTGGCATTCAGGCTCACTTTTCTACCAAGTCCTTCAAGGGTGCTATGTTGCCTCTAAATGCACGTGATAGATATGTCAGCATGCAATGCTTCCCATCTCTGGGGACCATCAACTGCTTGCAGCTCAGAGATCCTTTTCTAGCAGCTGTCTCAGATTTATGTTCATGCGGATGTTATTTTTGTGGCTGCACAAAGGGGAGTTATTTCTTGAAATGGCTTTTGTTATAAAAGCTAGCCTTCATGTGAAGTTGGTTTTTATGTTAGCTGCTTTTCATAAGATGGACAAGCGCCAGTCAGATTTTACGTTTATATGAATGAAGACACTCTGACAGAGATATTCGGAGGGTGCTGAGTCTTACAGACATCAGGATCTGAAACAATTCAGTATTTATAGGTCTCTGCTATGTGCAAGGAGTCAAAACTAGGTATTGAGAGGCCATACTAAATCCAATCCAACACTGAATCATTATGGAAGAGTTGATGACAGCAAAAGAAGCGTGTAAATAACCCTGAGTCAAGGTAGAAAATCCTAAGTGCCAGGAGAAGGGCATACACACACAAAAAAGCTTTGAAATCTCAGAGGAAGTAGTAATTATTTTCAGTTCATTCTATTGATTTCAATGGGGCAGCGATGCTAGGCTGGTAAAGAAAGACAGCACTGTTGAGTATCATCAAACAATGAACAACAGTCTGAACATTTCATTTTATAGCTCTAGAAGAAAAAGGAAAAATGCCCCCCCATTAGTATTGGCTGAACCCAGGAAAATTCAGAAGCAACATTATTTTCTTGCAAAAGACAGATTTTCATGAATAGCAGCTTTTCAAAAATCTATGTGTAAGAGCACTTAGGAACATTTATTCTTTTCTTGTGCACAGAGGACAAAAGGAAGAATTCCCAATTAAACCAAAAATGCGGAATGAAGTTTGCTAAATACTGTGGACCAGGAGGAAACTACTGGAGTTTTTGTTTACAAATCAATATAGGTATTCTAAATAATGCTGTACCCGGTATGGAAAATTCAAATTCCTACAAGTTCTGTATTACATTTGGAACCCCAAAACAGAAAGATATGTTTGCAGTAATAGGTTTGGAGGCTATCATTACAGTGTGAAGATAATGAGGCCAACAGCACAGCTTAGTTTGACAAAGAACTGGATCCAGACAGAAAAGAGAGCTTTAGTACCTCAAGCCTGGGGAAGAGAGAAGACAGTAGCTATCAAGCCCATGCTAGTTCTTGGTGTTGCACTGCCTTTTATGGAGTCTCCCCTGGGAGATCTGGAGTCTTCTTTGGCTGAGAGTGAGTCAACTAGGGAAGGAAATGATACAAGGCATCCTAATTGCCACGTACCAGCCAAACACACAATGGATGACACCACAGAAAATAAGCCAGCTGTTTCCTATCCCTCCCCTCGACCCCAACATTTGGTCTCAGTGACTTTATCTGTACTACACCAGGGTCCCTCTTTGGTTAATCTGAACCCTGAAACAGAAAGTCTGTGCCAGGCAAACATGTAGCAGATGGTTATAATTGCCTGAGCCATCTAAACTGGCAAATTTTCTTTTTTATTTGCATATGAGATAAATCTCTCCCAATATTAAATTATGGTGTGAGTAGAGATTTTTTCATGGAGTACACTTGTATAGCCACTGCAATTATGAAAAGTTTAAGGAATCAATGATCAAAGTCTGCTACAGGAACTTGAATTAATTGTCATAATATCTTATTTCTCTTTATAACTCTGTCCTACTAAATCAACATATATTTACACACGCACATGCACGCACATGCTCACACAACTACAAACCTGTTTTAACATGGGATTTTTCTCTGTGACATTGAAAGACCACTTAAAAGAGTAAAAAAATAAGAGTATTAAAATTAAATAGATTTGGTTTTCTGTTGGTTAAAATGATAATCTTGAAGTATTTAGCTTTCTTTTAGTGACTTGTAGTAAAAGATTATTTTTATCTTCTGTATAATCTACTCAGGTAGAAAATAATCTGAATGTTATTAGAATAATTTCTGTACTTTGTGTTGGCTTTATCATGTCCTTGATTATTTAAACAATGAAAACAAACAAATAAAACAAAAGACAGACAAAAAATTAAGTAGACATTGATTTGACTTGCAGATCAGCTGCCTAACTGGCAAAGCATCTTCTATGTGGCTATTTTTCTCAGTTTTAGAATTCTGCTATCAAATTAATGATAATGAATATAAAGAACGTAGCACAGTAGGTGGCCAAAGCTATCTAATAAATGGAGAGTAAATGAGGAAATGGATTAGGAACTGGCCTCTACAGCAAATCCCAAAAATATTTTATTGATCTTTGACATACAATCCTCCAATATAAAAGTACAGTGACACATCCAAAAGCATTACTGGCAAGTTGGATGAGAATTTTTATCTGTTTTCATCTCTTACTCCTGATACATTCTAACAAAAGCCTAAAGGAAAGCCTAGATGTTTGTGAAAGAGAAGTGATGGTTTTAATGCGATTGACATTTGTGCTGGCATTTAGGATTCCCATGCTTTCAGGTTTCACATGTAGGACCTAAGTACCTTTGGTCCAGAAAGGGAAGGAAAGCACAGAAGATGCTTCCTAATGTTCTAAGCCTGTGCCACGCCTCACTCACCCCAAAGCACCCTGAGAACAGGCTACCCACAGAAGGCTAAAATCCTTCTACTCTCAGAAGGCACATGGGTACACATCTCTGTGGCATAAAAAAAAAAAAATCTCAAGCCAAAACATGTATTGTCTTTTACTCATTCATTCAAAAAATACTTATTAAGCATCTACTTAATTAAACAGTATTAAGCTCAAATAGAGATAGTAATTAAGCATTATTATGTGTATGCATGATTGACCTAGGAAGAGTAACACACTTTTATCAGCTTTTAAATCCTAAATTTGGCAAACAAGAGCGCACTCATAGCTGTTTTGAATTAATTAAAATTTGGAGAAATCTATACAAACCTATTGTCCTTCCATTTATAGGGTGAAGGAGCAAATCTTTATGTTACCTAATGGAAGTTTAGGCATTAAAACATAAAGACCTTTTAACTATTTTATTATTCAGAATTTGGGACCTGAATGTAGGAAAGTCAAATCTAAGAATTGTTATGACATAAGGTATGTCATATGTATCTTAAGATAAGAACTGCTTACAGGCAATTTATAAAATACAAAAAAAAACAAAAAACAATGTTCGAAGATTCTCAGGGAAGATGATGGAGTACAGAGCTCCAGGAATCGGTCCCTCCATTAGAACAACTATTAAACCGACAGGAAGGGTCTGAATCAACTATTTTGACGCTCCAGTGTCCAGAAGAACACTGTGCAGCATCCAGGGAAAAGCAGGAGTGAGAGGCTGGTAAATTGCACTAAATGCCAGTGATTTGTACTCTCCATGTGGGAGACTGTCACCCATCCCCCAGCCTTGCAGCAGGCAGCCAGAGTGGGACATAAAGACCTAGTTACCCAAGATTCAGGAGTATGTGGTCCGAGCACTGATCACTGCTTTTGAGTAGCTATTTCGGATTGCTGGGAGCCTGGCTCTGAGGGAAGCCATTGCTCCAAACCCACACCAGACAAAAGTGGTGGAGGGGACTGAAGGCAGCAGCTTCTTCAGAGCTGCATGGAACAGTTGAAGGACTGCATTTGTTGGGCAGATGCCAAGATGAGAAAGCTCAGCTTTGGGGAGCTGAGGGGCAAGCTCCTGGAGCCCTCCCTGGCCCCACCCTTATCCTCTCCCCAGGGCAATTTGGAACCAGTCAGTGCTCACTTTGTAGGTCTCTAGCCTTGCTTTGGCTGGGATAGGCTAAGCTGGAAAACAGCTCTCCAGCATCCCCCCGTTTTAATTTCCTTAGCTGCTCAAGTAAATACCATACAATGGATTGGCATAAACAATGGGAATGCACTGTCTACTTTTGAGGCTAAAGAAAGTCCAAATCAAGACATCATCAAAGGAATGCTTTCTTAGTCTGCCACTGTCTTCACCGTCTAACTGTTCCCGGTAGCTTTCTCACTCTGGTCTAAATTTCATTCCACTTATTAAGTACTCCAGTAATAGGATTACCCATCCTGATTGAGGTGGGCCACACCTTAATTTAAATAACCTCATCAAAAGTCCTACTTACAATGGGTTCACACCCACAGGAATGGATTAAGTTTAAGAATATGTTTTTTCTGGGGGCACATACATCTTCAAACCATCTCCAGCCCTCCTAGAATTTACCTTCCCAGCAAAAGCAGCTTGAGACAGCGAAAACAGAGTAAGAAAGAATTGAGACAGGTGGCTTGGGGCAAAGGCTTGCCTGCTTTAAGGGCTGCAAAAAATCATGTGGGAGAGGGAGAAGGTCTACTTCCTGAGAAGTAAACAGGACTATTCAAATTTCTATAAAGAGGGGAACTCCTAAGGCCACTAGCAAGCACAAGCCCAGGACAAGACACAGGCCCAGAAAGACAGAGAAAACCCTGCACTTTGGTTTGTCTTAGGCTGACTTTCTTGATAGAAGGGCTGAACTCTGAAGGAGAACACCATCCAACACAAAGCCAATTTGCAAAGACTGTGAAAGATGTTTTTGCTTGGGTTTGCTAGTTTTTATTAGCTCCTGGACACTCAAGAAAATCTCTGTCATATCACTAGATGGGTGCTAACTCAAGAAACAGACATCTCAGGGCATAAATCCCAGAATTAACATCTTAAAATATGAAAATGTATAATGTGCAACAAAAGGTTACAAGGTAAATGAACAGGAAATGATGGCTCACCCAAAGGAAAAGGATAAAAATCCAGAGAACGTCAACAAAGATCAGAGTATGGGATGCATGAGGGGTTCACTGGTAGAATGTTCACCTTCCATGTGGGAGACCCGGGTTCGATTTCCAGACCATGCACCCCCCAAAAGAAAGAAGATCAGACTGTGGACATACCAGAAGAAGACATTACAAAAAAATGATCTTCAGTGTGTTTGAGTAGATAAAGGAAAATAAAGTGAAAAAACTAAGGGATATCAGGAAAACAATGAATGATCAATGTGAGAATCTCAATAAAGAGAGTGAAATTTTAAAAAGAAACCAAAAACAATTACTTAGAGTTGAAGACCATAATAATCAAAATGAAAAATTCCCAGGAGAGTTTCAAGAGCAGATTGTAACTGACAGAAGGAGTCAGTGATGAAAGATGAGATACTTGAAATGAGTCAGGCTGAGGACAGAAAGAAAAAAGAATTATAAAAACTGAAAGTAACCTAAGAGGCTTGTGGGTCTCTGTTCTAGTTTGCTAGCAGCCAGAATGCAATATACCAGAAATAGAATGACTTTTAAAAAGGAAGATTTTAGTAAGTTCCTAGTGTACAGTTCTAAGGCCATGGAAATGTCCAAAGGCAAGTCTATAGAAATGTCCAATCTAAGGCATCCAGGAAAAGAGACCCTGGTTCAAGAAGGCTGATGAAGTTTCAAGGTTTCTCTCTCAGCTGGAAAGACTGGTGATGTCTACTAGTTTCCTCTCCAGGCATCTTGCTTCATGAAGCTCCCCCAGCAGACTTCTTCTTCATCTCCAAGGTTGCTGCCTGGTGGACTCTGTCTAGTCTCCTGCCATGGTTCTGCAGCTCTCTCCTCATTCTCAAAAGGAAATCCCTCCAAAATGTCTCCTCTCTTATAGGATTCTAGTAAACTAATCGAGACCCACATAGAATGAGTGGAGACATGTCTCCATCTAATCAAGTTTAATACCCACAATTGATTGAGTCATATCTCCTTCGAGATAATCTAATCAAGTTTCCATCTTATAGTACTGAATAAGGATTAGAAGAAACTGTTGCTGTCACAAAATTGATTAGGTTAAAACATGGCTTTTCTAGGACACTTAAATCCTTTCAAACTGGCACAGTCACCCTCAAGCACATAAATATGCACCTTATGGGAATCTTAGAAGAAGAAAGAGAGAAAGAAGCAGAAGGAATATTTGAAGAAATGTTGCCAGAACACTTCCAAAACTTAGCAAAAGAAGTGAATATGCACATCCAAGAAGACCAGAGAACACAAAATAGGATAAACTTGAAGAGAAATAAGCCTATACATATGGTGAGCAAACTATGAATTTTGAATGCCAAAGGCAAGAAAAGTGTTTTGAAAGCTGCAAGAGAAAAGCATCATGTTACATACAAGGAAGTCTTAATTAGATAAAGTGCAGATTTCTCCTCAGAAAGTGCAAAAGCAAGGAAACAGTGGGTTGAAATACTTAAAGTTCTGAGTGAAAACAATGGTCAACCAGGAATTTTATATCAAGCAAGACTTTCTTTCAAAAATGAAGGAGAGATGAAGAAATTCCCAGAAAAACAAAAGCTGAGGGAGTTTATTACCACTATACCTTCCCTACAAGCAGGCTCAAGAGAGTTCTTCAAACTGAAAGGAAAGGACACGAGATAGTGGCTGAAAGCAGCATAAAGAAATGAAGACTTCCAGTAAATGTAACCATATGGGTTTATAAATGTCAGTACTATTGTATTGTACTTTTTGGTATGTAATTCCACTTCTTGCTTCCTATGCATGCTAAAATGCAAATGAATACAAAGTAATGATAAATCTATGGTTTGGGACATATAATGTACAAAGATATCATTTGTAGCAAGTACAAAAATGGGGGGATGGAGGGATATAAGAACAGTGCATATGAAATCAAGTTGGTATTTAATCAAATATTATTGCTATATATTTAGGATGTTAAATTTTAATGCCATGGTAACCAAAAAGAAAATACATGAGTGATATATCCTGAACGGGAAGGAACTCAATATGGTACAAAACAAAAAAATAAATAAATATGAAAGTAGGCATTAATGAAAGCATTGAAGGGCAAAAATTGTATAAAACCTTTACATAGATTAGAGAGCAAAATGACACTTGATTATCACTAGTTACTTTTAAATAAAATAGATTAAACTCTTCAGTCAAAGGCATTGATTGGCAGAATGGGTAAAAAACACAGTTATATGCCATTTGCAAGAGTTTCACCTCAAATTCAAAGATTGAAAATGGAAGGATGGAAAAACTATGCCATGCAAGTAGTAATCAAGACAGCTTAGGTAGCTATACTAATATCATACAAAATAGACCTTAAGTCAAAAACTGACACAAGGTACAAAGGTCATTATATATTGATAAAGGGGTAAATTCAACAGGAAGATATAACAATTATAAATATGTATGCACCTAATAGCAGAACCTCAAGAATGTATGAAGCAAATAATGACAGATTTGAAGGGAGTAAAAGATGCTTCTACATTAATAGAAGGAGACTTTAATACACCACTTCCAAAAATTGATAGACTATCTAGACAGAAGATCAATAGGGAAATAGAAAACTTGGATGATACTCTGAACTAACTAGACCTGACAAACATATAAGAGAACACTTCACTCAACAGCAATACATTACTCACCAGTGCAAATGGATCATTCCTGAAGATAGGCTATACCTTAAGTCACAAAACAAGTCTCAATAAATTAAAAAATATTGAAATCATACCATGTATCTTCCCTGACCACAATGGAATGAAGCTGGGTATCAATATCAAAGGGAGAAATATATAATTCACAAATATGTGGAAATTAAACAATGTAATCTTACATAACCAGTGGGTTAAGGAAGAAATCCTAGGCTATTTTGATGACAAAAAGGAAATTCTGCTTCTTTGATTACAGAATAATTTAATCATTTTACTGATAGACGACCTGAATGCTGATTTTACTATTTTGTACATTATTCATGCAAAAATGTACAGTAGATGAATTTTTATAATGCCTTTGTATGTATTTAGGCATTCATGGATAGGTAAATATACAAGTAGGTAAAAGAGCTTTTAACTGTTTCTTTTAAAAATAATTTATCAGCACATTAGGAAAATGTATATATCATATCAACTAAGTTGATTAGTTGTAATAACTTTTTTTTTTTTTTATTTGCATATGGGCAGGAGGCACCAGGGATCGAACTCCAGACCTCCAACACGGCAGGTTGGAGCTCTGCCTGCTGAGCCACGGCAGCCGCCCTGTAATAACTTTTTAATAAGCAAACCAAAAGTCCATTATCTTGTGTATATATATTCACCTTTCACTGTAATTATTGTATCTGCAGAGTCATCTTGTATATTATCACCTTTAACCAAAGTAACTTTCCTTCAGACGTAAGGGAAAACCAGTAAGTCAGAAAACAAAGAACCATTTAGCAATGCTTTTCTCTCCATGAGAAAAACATCATTTTAACATACAGTTATATACTATATATAAGTATATATATATATATAAAAGCATATATATATTTTTATATATATAAGCAAAAGTAAACATATAGTTATATACTATCATCCAAAAGTATTTGCATATTTTGTTAATCCATTGTCATTCTAAAAATAAAAGATAAATTAAAATTATGTTTAGTGACTAGTGTTAAGTTTCATACTTACAAATTGTTCAGGCATCCAAAAATATGTATTATTTAGCTTAACCATTGATCTAAGTTCTTCAAGTTAGCTAGGTATCTGGAAACTACCTAAATTTGAGATACTATATTAAATCCTTATGATGTGTAGTATTTTAACATTTCACAAAAGTGAACCCTTCTTAAAAAGTCCTTTATTCCTACAAAAGACATGGCTAGTTTTCCTTGTCAAAGTCATAAAAAACAAGGAAAATCTGAAAAACTGTCACAGCCAAGAAAAGCCTAAAAAGACATAACGATTAAATGTATTATATTAACTTGGATGGGATCTTGAAACAGAAAAGGGACATTAGGTAAAAACTGAGGAAATCTGAATAAACTATACTCTTTAGTTAATTTTTTAAAAAATCCTTCATCACCTTTTCATTTAGTTGAACACAATTGTGAATGTATGCGTATGTAAATTTTAAAAAGCTATGAAAACTGATAATTTATTTACTTACAAAAACAATGCAGGAAATTTAAGAACTTTAAATTCTTAACTCATAAGAAATTTAACCCTGATATTATACGAACCAAAGTTTTATGCTGATATTATTTTTATATGGTAAACTAAATTTTTAAGACTCTAAATCGTGTTTAAGGCTCTTCTTTTATGTTGGACCTAAAGTATTTTCTTCGTATCCTGTAACTATAGTAACAAAGCCTGTTTTGTAAATACGATTTTCAGTGCCCAAAAGAAGAAACACAGAATTTAATATTTTTTTCTTTCTGTCTTTTAGACATTTTCAACTATTAATCTGGAATCAATATTCTTACTACACACATAATGACCAGATAATTTTTTCATCATTAATTTTTAAAGTTTCCCAAGAGAAAGAGGAAAAGAAAGGGAAAGGACCAGAAAAAAAAGAGGCACAAGGGAGTCAGCTTTAGACATTTATGAAATGACAACTATAAAAAGCAATTATCTTCCATACATAAGAAGAGGGGATAAAGTTTAGAACAGGAAAACCATATTGACATATTTACTCACAAAAGCTAGTTATTACAGCTAGTTTGACATATCTACGCACAAAAGATTGTTATTACAGCTAGTTTAAATGATAATTTGGACCTTGACATTTTTTCAAGCAACATAGTATGAAGCCAGCGTTATTAATCCTCCAAGTACAGATACAAAGCAGGGAAATATCTACAATAAGGAACTTCTTCCTTTTAGATGGACAGCATAGAAAATTTCCTCATGAGAGTTTCTTCCCTTTTAGTTCCAAGGCACTGCTCAGATAAATGACCTTGTTCATGACAAAAATTCCCAGAGTAGCCATTACAAGTCAAATCTAACCGTGGTGAAGGGGAGAACGTCTCCCTGGTGGCTTTCTGGGATGACTCCCAGGGATGAGTCCAGCCTGGGCACCATGGGATCAACAATTCCATGGTGGCCAAAAGGGGGAAAAGAAGTGTAACTAATAAAGTATCAGTGACTGAGAGAGTTCAAATAGAGTCAAGAAGCTGCTCTGGGGTTCACTCTTATGCAAGCTTCAGTTAGACATTGCTACCTATCATAACTTGCCAAACCTCAACCAAAACCATACCAGCCAATCCTAAAGAACACCTAGGGCAATATATAAGATTCTATAAAGGTTCCACACACTAGGGTAACTTTCCAGAAAACTGCAACCTCCAAATGGGTCCCTGGACCAGATAAGTCCTGAAACCAAGGGGGCCCAGCCTCTCCAGAATATTAACTAGTTCCATCTCCCTACCCTATATTATTGACAGCCACTTCCAACATGAATGGACATAACCAAAATACCTCTAAAGAGAGGGATAGAAAGATCAAAGGTGATGGTGGAGTTATACAGTTATACAGAGAATTCTCTGTTTAACAAATGAATATGATTGCTGAATCATCAAATTGGTATTTAGTTTAGTCCCCAGTATCTTAGAGCAGCTAGAAGTAAAAACCTAAAATTGCAGAATTGTAACCCATACCAAATTCTGAAGTCTGTTCCACAACTAATCATTCTGCTGTGCTTTGAAATTTTTTGCTTTTTTGTATATATTTTGTTTTTCATGCACAAAAAAAGTTGATTGTGAGGTTAAAAAAAATATCTAGGGTGGTGCAATGGTGACTCAGTGGCAGAATTCTCACCTGCCATGCCAGAGACCCAGATTTGATTCCCAGTGCCTGCCTATGAAAAAATATATATATTCCTTCTAGCCTCCTATGTTCTGGAGCAGCAAGCAGGAAAGGTCTGAGATGATGGTATGGTAGCCCATGACAGACTCTGGGATCAGTCCTGTAACTGCCTGTTGAGAAGTGTTTTGAAAAATCCTGCTTTTTTCTTTCTTTGCCCTGTATATATGTATATATTATACAATTAAAAAAGTTTAAAAAAATTAACACTGGTGACCAAATTTCATCAAAGAAATATGTATACAAGTTAACATGATGTGACAGTTACACTGTAGGTCCAGAGGAAATGCATAGCTTTTAAGTAAGAAGACCCCATGAGAATAGCAGTAATTTATAAGAATTGCTTTAGTTTCCTTGTCTGCTCAGGAAAATACTGTGAAATGGGTCAGGTTAAACAACGGGAATTTATTTGCTCATGGTTTTGAGGTTGGGAAAAAGTCCAGATCAGGGCACCATCAGGGCAATGTTTTCTTCCCAAAGACAGGATTGGCTGTAGATTGTCCTTGGCCCTTAAGGCATATGGCAGCATCTCCTGGTCTCTCCCTTCTCTTCTGGACTTCACTCATTTCAGCTTCTACCTACTCCCTCTGTGGCTTAAAACATTTACAATTTAAATTTCTAAAATGTGTTTTTAAAAGATTGAGTAGAAGTAACCAAGTGCAGAGAAAGAGAAAAAAAGAGAACAAGAGAAAAGGGGGAAAATCCAGCGAAAGAGTGTGGTGCATTGTTAGGTAGGACGTAGAAGCAGAGTCTCCACAGACAGTGTCAAGATGAAATACTTTTTTTCCCTATGGACTTCTTAGAGTGACATACTCTATAACTTTCCTAAGGTTGCCATAACAAAGTACCTCAAACTGGGTGACTTGAAATAACAGAAGTTTATTCTTTCACCATTCTGGAGACTAAAAATCTGAAATCAAGGTGTTAGCAGGGCCATGCCCTCTCCAAAGGATCTAGGGAAGAAGTCTTCCCTGACTCTTCTTAGCTTCTGGTGGTGACCAGCAGTCCTAGTTGTTCCATGGCTTATAGCTGCCTTCTTCTCCCCATGGGCCTCTGTCTCTGTGTCTTTCTCCTCTTCTTACAATGTCAGTCAGATTGGACTAAGTTCTCCAGTGTGACCTCATCCTAATATTAGTTAGGATTTGCATTTGCAACAACCTTTACGTTTACAACAACCTCAACATTTGCAACCGCCCTGTTTCCAAATGAGGTCTCATTTTAAGGTACTGGAGGTTAGGACTTCAATACATCTTTTTTGGGAGACACAATTCAACCCTTACCACCCCTACAACCCAATCACCCATTTTTTCTGACCAACCGCTGTGCCAGGCATGGTTGTATATACCTTCAGCTCTTCGTTTCTCTTGGGCCTCAGTTTCTGCTACCAGCCTAATAATGATCCCAGCCTCATTGTCTCTACAGAATTATTTCACAGAACAAAAGAAACATTGCACATTAGGCATGATTTGGAAATGTATGTGCCCTAGAAATATACCAAATAATTATTAGTCTTTACCTAGTGATTTTTTTAGCTTAATAAGCTTCCAATAAACAGAGAGCATTGTGAGCAGTTGGCAGAGGAACATTTTTCCATTCAATAACTAAGAAAGAGTATTTAAATACATTTGAGAAACTAATAGTAAATAATAAAGCCACCAAAGGAATCGATTTGATGCTGAATAAAGGCTGGTGTGAGGAGGAAAAATATTTCCCCTGAACTTACTGCTTTTAGTAAAAGGCCTCTGTCCTTGAGTTTACCTTGAGAGGGTTGCACAGGAATAAAGCATGTTTTCAAAGACATAACTATAGAGAAAGGGTGCAAAGAATAGGAGGAAAAGGAAAATCTGTTCCTGGTGCTTGCTAAATTGTTCTTTTTCTCTCTTATGGAAAGGTGCTAAATGAAATCCTTGACATAGAAGTTTTAAAAATCTGATGGTTTCATAAAGCAGTCAGATTCTAAGGATACCCAGGGAACAACCATACTTTAGAGGGAAATGAAATTTTGAATTAGAATTCCCACCCTGGAAGGAAGACACAGGAAGGAAGGCAAATGCATATGTAAAAAGAAAATCCATGGTTTCCTCCTATTTACATATTTTGATTAAATATTGATTGCATTTTGGAATGCATCAGTAAATTAGCTAAATTACAAAATGAATGGCCTCTTGTTTCATGGATTTAAATCTTGTCTCCCTATTAAGATTGAGGAACTGGCTAAGATTATCATCATCGCCATAAAGTTTTATTTTACTCTATTTCAATTCTGTGGAGGGCATCTTCTGTAAAATAAATGTGTTAGAAAGATGGTTTAAGGATATTTCCAACTGTGATAGTCTCTATGTCTAAAACGCTACCTCCATCTTCACTGGGCTTGACATCAAGTTGTAGAGACAGAATACAGAAATAAAAAGATAAAAACAGTGCTAGTTAATGTTCCAAGTGCCGAATTAGTGATAAAAAAAGAATATTTATCCCTTAGAAGAGGAACACAGCAAAAATGGGGAAGACAGCTTTGTGGACATAGAACTGAACATCCTTTTCTGAAAAAGCACTAGGCTTATACTTGTGTCCCACGCCTCTGGAATGGTATGGGACAAAGGTGAGCAGGTCCTCGTACACTTGAGGAGTCTGTGGAATGGCTAGTAGATCAGCTTGGTGGTAGCGGAAGGTTCATGTGGGGAAACATGAAGAGGATCCATGGAGGACATTGACAGGCTCAGAATGGAAGAGAGCTAGATGATAAACCTGGTTCATCCCCAAACTATGTGGCCTTGGATAAGTAAGTCACTCGGGCCTCTATTTCATCTTCATGACATCAGACTTTCCTCACTGGCAAAATGGAGGCATAGACTAACTGATGTTTCCCTTCTTGCTCCAGAACTCTAAGATTGTCTTTACCCTTCAGTCAGCAAACTTTTGGGCGTGGGGGAGGAATTCCTACTGCCATGCTCTGTACTGGATGTTGGGATTTCAGAAGTGAGAGACATGGAGCGTGCCCTTGTGAAGCTGATTCTCCTGTAGACAGCAGTAACTGGAGCAGACCATGGGATGTGTAAAAGATATTCTAAGGAAATCAATTGTGTTGCAGTGTTAGGATGAGATAAACTGAGAGAGCTGCTAAAGGCAATAAAGTCAGTGGAACTTTGAGAAAACTTAAGTGTGGAAGTTTCAGGAAAGCCAGAACTTGGTTGAGTAGGGGAAAATGAGATGGAGAGTATGAACCCATGAACCCTAGAACCAAAAGAATATCCACGTTCACGCCATATACTATGTCTTCCTCTCTCCCTTGCCCTGCCCAAATTCCACCTCCCAAAGCTACCTTTCCCTCTAGCCATTTCTACCGCACTTTGGGAATCCCTTATCCTATAATAATTGAGCCCCATACACCCTCAGCATAGTCACAGAATGCTCCCATAACTGAAATTTGACTGGATCATGATGACAAAAGTTTCCCTCAAACTCAAACGGAAGTGATTCATCTTCCAGGTAAAGAATGGAAGGTAGATTGGTATTTTTCTGCTTTCTGCATATGACTTCTCTATAATTATTCTCCTGCTATCATATAAAAACCTCCTCTTTTAAGTTTCATACCTGTTATGAAACTGATTCTGGGTGTTAACACACCCCACCTGCCCTGATCTCTGGCATATTGTGCTCTTCTAATTATTCTCTCATTTACTCAGAACTTTGAAATTTGCTCACAGTCTTTTCTTTTACTCAAGATCCCCATAGCAGCCTCAACTCAGATTTCTCCCTCTTCCCATCACCACCCTCTCCCATTCCTTTGATGGCTATTCCATGCTTTAACCTTTCTTCTCAAGTTCTATATCCCACAAAGGCCCCTCACTTTCATCAGGTGACTTCACCTGCTTCTTCTCATAGATATAAAAGCCACCAGTCAGAAACTCCTTAACAAATTCATCTGCACCTCTACACACCATTTTTCATTAAATCCTCAGTATAGAAGAATCTCATTTCCTCCCATATTCCCTAAGTTCTCTCTCCATCAATTATTCCCACTACATCCTAAATCCGTGTTAGCTCTTTCCCCCTCAGTACATGTCTCAGTTACTCCCCACATCCCAAATCTATTTGTAATTACTGTTTTCCATGTTCCTCATGTACTAGTTTCATAAAAACCATTTCTGCTTCCTCACTTCCCATTCACTTCACAACCCTCTACAATAT
The DNA here is from genome assembly GCA_004026745.1 of Myrmecophaga tridactyla. Taxonomy (NCBI): domain Eukaryota; kingdom Metazoa; phylum Chordata; class Mammalia; order Pilosa; family Myrmecophagidae; genus Myrmecophaga; species Myrmecophaga tridactyla. Next base: position 1,372 of record PVIY010045013.1, on the reverse strand, counting down.
CTTCTTCCCCCATCACTACACTAAAATTGCCCTCACTAATGTTACCAATGATTTTCTCTCTCAATCTTTTATCTTTACCTCTTTCCAGCTTTTGATTCTGAGGAAACTAGGGCTGGCATTTTATATGATTTCAGGGGGTACCATTCACATAGACCAATATCTGGTTGGTGCCCCTGGAATCATGCACTCTGTTTTCTCTGGTTGAACCTCCTACCTTCTTGGAAACCTCTCCTGCTTCAACTTCTCGTATACCATTATTCCCTGGTGTTTCTGCAGCCCTTCTGCATTTGCCCTTTCTTAGTCTCCATCTCAGATTTCTTTAACTCTGCCCACATCTGAAATCTGGTGTGACCATGGGCTCTCTCCCAGGCATTCTTCTCTTTTCACTCTGCACAGTCTCCTGGGAAATCACACTCACCACTGGTGAGTCAGCTGACACCAGTGGTGAGTGTGATTGCCCAGGAGACTGTGCAGAGTGAAACCTCCTCAGTCCTTAGCTCCAGTTCTGACCTTTCTCATGAATTCAGAACCATCATTCAGAACTACTATCCTTACTCTTAAATCCACACATGCAAATTGTCCTCACTCTCACCACCAAAACCAAAGTTTTATTTCTCTCCTGAACCACCTCCTCCAAATTTACCTTCTAATCAGTGGCATCACTCCTACCCAATCACCCAGGTCAGAGACCTGAGCAGCATACCAGACAGTAAGTGCTGGGGTGCAGCGATGAAGACATGGTGCTGATGTCACACAGGCCTGAGTCCAAAGCACAGAGCCACCATTTACTACATGAGTGTAAAAGTCAAGTAATTTCTCTTATAAAATGGAGAACTTGTGCCTACCTTGAAGGGTTTTTATCAGGATTGAATAAGATGGTACAAGTAAAAAACTTAGCACCATGCCTGTGACATAGAAAGCATTTGCTACAAAGTCCTTGTCTTCTTCTCAATCTCAATTGTAATACACAACCAGTCAGCAAGACCAAGTGAATTTCACCTCTGTAATAGCTTCTGAATCTGTCCCATCTTCTCATTCCCAAAGCCGTTGTCTAAGTTCCAAAAAACCTGATTTCTAACCACAATAGCCCATTTGTTAATCCTTCTTCCTCTGGTCCTACTTCTCCATCACATCTTCCACACTGAGGCAAGGGGAGTTTTCCTAAAATATGAATCCAGTGCTACCACAGCTCCACTTAAAATGTCTTGCTGGTTTTTCATTCCCCTCAATATAAAGTACAAACTTTTTAAAAAATGGCAGTATAAGGTCTTGCACCCCTCAATTTTTCCAGCCTTCTCTGTCACCATTCCTCCAACTTCAGCCTTTCCAAACTATTTTTAAGAGCTAAATGTTATCTCTTTTGAGAACCCTC
>PVIY010045012.1:0-19362 GCA_004026745.1 Myrmecophaga tridactyla | reverse complement strand
TCCAGAGGCCATGCCTCACTCCACTACCCCCTCCAACTCTGACTCCTGCTTTATGCCGGCTTCATCGTCAGCCCCATTTAGATGTTGGTTCTGTGGGAAAGCTATCTTGCTCCTCCAAGTCTAGTCCTGGTATCCCTCACATGGTCTCTATTTGCCCCATCATAACCACATCCTAACTATTCACTTACCAACTCTATCTCCCAGAAGGTAAGCTCATAGAGAGCAGGGATTTTTGTATGTTTTGTTCTGAACTCTAACCCCAGCTGCAAACACAACCGCTAGCACACAAGACATGCTCAGAACATGCCAGCTGAAGGAAAAAAAGCAAATAAAATAAGCCCACTGTACAGTGCAGACCAGGAGCTCTTCAATTTCTATCTTAGTATCAAAAATATTTGCATTGGATGTTAATGAAAAGTAATTCTTGGGTTTATAGGTATTTCAGTGGTTAGAATGCCTGCCTTCTATGTGGGTGATCCGGGTTTGATTCCCAGACCATACACCACCCCCCCCACCCCCTAAAAAAGTAATTCTTACCTATTTACTACCTAAACACTGACAAGTTCCTAGGATTTATAGTTCAGCTCCCTCTTGCTCCAGTTAGCGAAGTTACTATGTATAATTGTACATAAGTGGACTTTGTTTTTTAAGAGGTTTCCATTTTAGCTGGCTTCCTTTCCTGAAGTCTACCGTCTAAAATGTAGGAATAGGGCGGCTGCCGTGGCTCAGCGGACCTGCCGTGCTGGAGGTCTGGAGTTCGATCCCTGGTGCCTCCTGCCCATATGCAAATTAAAAAAAAATGTAGGAATAAGGAAAACTTTACTTTATGATAGTAAGGGTTAAACGGAGAAAAATCAGCATCAAACTTACAAGGATTATAAATGCAGTGGGATAGGCCCACATATCATATTTTAGCTACTTGATAGTTTTCTTTTTCACATCAGGTGCCAACAAATTGCAGGTTTAAGGAAGAATAGGCTCTATATTTTTCATATTTATACACGAATGAGGAATTTATAAATATACCTAAATATGTTTTAGAACGATTAGGAAGATGTACTTTAGATTTGACATTTGTTTTAACGCAGGGTAAAAGATTTGATTTACCTTCATGGACATCGGCCCCCACAGTATTTACTTCTTCAATTCTGCATAATAGACCTGCTTGTTTTTTTTCTATGATGTATCCTGAGTCAGTAATTTTTTTTCTCCAACAAATAAAATTAAGCTTAAGGCAGGTAAGTAAAACTCATACAAAACCTCAGCGTTGGTAAAGAGCAGATTCTGAACTCAAAACAAGGCTGGAGGGACCCAAAAGGTGTATTTCTTTCTACAAGGCAGAGCTCTGAGCCCCTTATGGGAAGTGCCTTCTAACGTCTAAGGTTCCTTCCAGTTCTAGTAGTGCATAATTTCTAAAGACATGAAGAAAACGCCTTCCTTGGACATCTTTCTCATCTCCTTGCATTATCAGTCCCATCTAGAGGCTGAGACACTGAGAAGTGTTAGAACTAGAAACAAGCTCTACAGGTAGAAACTCAAAAGGACAATCTTTTATTTGAATTGCAAATGACACCGTTTCCCTTTATTTTACTACTTGAATCTCCAGTTGTAGAGATCAGGATGTTTACACAAGTGATCAGGACAAATGAATGTTTTATAGATGCTTATGAAATTGAGTGTGAGTGTTTGCACATAAACTCTAAATTTACACTTTTTATTAGCTTCCTTTTCAGTCTCTAATTATTGGGTTCCATACTTTTGGGAAGGTAAATATTTGTTTCAATTCTGCATAGCATTGAGCTTGCCCTTGCCATAAATTTATTCTAATAATTATAATGTAACCCCAAATGTGATCTCTGCAGTCGGCAATGCATGTTGTCAGCTAAATGAGCATTTGACACACTACATGGCACACATCATTTAATTATGGAAAGCACATGTAATAACAAAATTTGTATAGTGTGTTCTTTAACCAAAAGCAAGAACTAATCCCACAGATAAATCAAAATTCAGGGAGGTTAGTGACTTGTCCAAGTTCACCCTACTAGGAAAGTGGCAGGTCAATCCCCTGGAAAAATAGCCTCAGAGTGCCTGAGTATAAAAAACTTCCCAGCACTAGATGATCTATAGAAGAATACTAAGCAAACTTAAAGACTGATAATTAGGTCTAACAATTCATTGGCTCTACAAATAGTAAGTATTTAATATCACATACATAAGAATTCAAAGTGTGAATTGGAACTGTGACGAAAGGACATTCGAAGGTGCCTGCTGGAAAGGGATAGGGTCACACAGTTAGAAGAACACTGAGTGGGAGATGGAAGCCAGTGGAGATTGACCTGCAAAGTGGGGGCATTGGAACGAGGGATCACTGGACTAGATGCTGTGCCCTCTCTGGCTTGCTCCAGGGTGCCCCTTCGCCCTCCAGCTTCCGGTTGGTCCTGCCAAGGAGGAGCCCTGGGCAGAGATGGGAGGACCTGTGAGGTTTCCTTATGGAGGGGCAGTGCCCTGGTCAGAGGTGGCCCTCAAGGACTCCTGCTTTCCTTGACTCCCCATCCCAGGTGGCACCCGCGTGTCTGACCACCCCTGGGTATTCCTGCATCTGCGCACTTGGTGCCATCATTCCTGGTCAGAAAGAACTCTCCTTGCCTTATCCCAGTCGGAAAACACCATCCGTATCCTGCTGGGAGCCTGACGAGCACAATCTAGAACATTCCCTCCAGTTGTCATTCTGCACATGATTATTTTCTGAACTATTTAACTTGGTTTGCCTGGTACTCTTCCTCCTGAGAAAATGGTCCTTCGCCTCTTCACATTGAGTCCAGATGCTGTACAAATTACTAAGAGAGGAAAGCACTCTGAATCCCCTCCATTTTCTTAAAAATACTAACGATCGTCCACAATCAGGAGCAAGAGAGAAGTCAAAAGTATGTAAAATAAGGGCACAGCTTTATTTCTCTACAAGGCAGTAAATACACTGTCATATCAAAAGTTCAGTGCAGGCCATCTCGCACCAAATATTCTTAAGGCAGCAGCTGGCTCTCGACCCCAGGCTTTGGTCTCCCCAGCTGCAGACACATGCTCCGTGAGGCAGTTCCGAGACCTGAAGCTTAGAAACCATGGGGCTGCTGATCAAACACAGGACCCCGGAATGGAAGAATGGTCAGGCTGAACTCAAAACAAAACACAGAACATCGACAACACAGATCTCCCAAAGTAGAAGTGCAATGCATATTCTTATAAACCAACAATTACAAAAAACAACAACAAATGCAAAAATCTCCCAAACAAGTTTTCCAATGTATTACAAAAGGAAAAAAAATATCTGTATATATATATAAAAAATAAAAAAGTCTGAAATACTAGTGCACAATTACCTAACACCAAGTTTGTTTTCTTTCTGTCCAAAGCTCTACTGCCCCTCTCATACTAGCAGCATTCTACAGGCTAAGACCATATAGCAGCAAAACACAGTTTTCATTTGGCATTTACAAAATTAAATTACTGAATAAAAATATAATTTTTTATAAAACTATTTCATACAGTAATAATTTTTTAAGCAAGCTAACAAAAAAACTCATAGAATGGTTTAGTACAATAATTGTACCTCCAACATGATTAACCATAAATGAGCATGTACAATCTTGATTTATTGTCACATGGTGTTAAGTCAACATTTAGAGTAATGCTTGTACTGATTGTTTTTTTAATCAATGTCTTTATTGTGTTTAGTGATTGAGAAAAACGAAATATTGAAGTACCTTTCGTAATGAAAAATGTCAACTCATCCCAAGGAGAAAATACTGGTGCGTTGGAAACTCTAAATTACAGAAAAATCGCTTTATGTTTTTTTTTTTAAATCTGCATTAAGATATTAACAACTGATTACAATTCATTACCTAATAATTTAGGTAGGAATGTTATTTATTTTTTTTAAAAAATCCTTTTAGTTGGGTGAAATCCAATAAGATTTCGTCTAACTAAATGCACTTTGTGCTCCTCTCAACTGTTGTACCACAACAAAAATAGGCTCTTCTTCCATTCATGAAAAGTTTCATGTAGAGGAATGATATATCTCAAGTCAAGGTGAAGTGTTCTGAAAACCATAATGCTTGTCCGGAAGGGCTCACATGACCAGAGTCCGGGTTGAGAAGGCATTCACGTATTTCCGCGCCTGAGTAGAAGCCGTGATCTGCTCCTCTGTCTTCCCACAGGATGCAGGTTCCCAGGCTCCACTGCAAGGCTAAGGGGGTGGCGGGGAGAGAGGGTGGCAGCCAGGTCAGAGAGCAAGCACAACAGATTCCCAACCCCACCAGAGCCAGTGTATGCAATACACAGTTGATGAAGTTTTTATGGTAGGATAACAAGTGGTGGACACCAGGAAGTCTTTGCTAGATAGACTCTTAAATCCACACCAGCCAGGATCCCAGCATTTTTGAGTGATTGGACTTGTCAGCAGTGGTGTATGGTCAAGAGAGAAAGCCCACTCCAAACAGTGTCAGAAGATACAACCACATCTTCATGCTTTAATTTTAGAGAGTTGGAGATTCTATGAAGGAATATAATTCTCTGATGCCTAAAGCAAATGGCGGGCAGGTGCTCATTAAGTAAACTGGTGAATGCTTGAATTAAGCATCACCTACTAAACGTGGGATATATTTGCCCATCAATTAGTTTACAAATATCTGTTTATCGTTATAGCTTAGTTTTTAGAGACATGCTGGAGTATTCAAGAAAGTGCTAATGGCTAATGGGCCTCATCCAAATGTCAGCTACAGTGCCAGATACTTCATGCACATTATCTCGATTAAATGGCATCAACACCATGTGCAGTATGTTCATCCTCTCTTTATCAGGCTAGAAAACAAAGACTGGGGAGTGAAGGTAACTTGCTCATGATCACTCAACAGGTACTTTGTGGAGTGGCTTTGAATTGATGCTGTCTTCTGCACGCCCTTGGCTCCTTCCATACTAGACCAAAATATGAACCATTTCTGTCCCCACATTGTTTGTAAAAGGATTTTAAGTTATTTACAACATAAATACAAGACGACAGCATTTTAAAAGTGCAGATGGCAGAGTCTCCGAGCAACACATGTGGGAAAAATAAGTAATCTGAAGATGGGATGAGATTTGTATGCAGAATCCTTGCCACAAAGTACAGTGCACCAGGTTGATGCAAAGCACTGGCTTGACTGAGATCCCTAGCAGTCAGTGCAAAGAAGGAAACAGCAACACAATCAGATAAAAGGCGTGGTGTCTGTAAGCTCAAAATCAAATCAGTAGTTTGGGAAAAGTACACTATCCCTCGCACAGACATCCAAGAGAGATTTTTTCCCCCATGGGACAAAAGAAGAATAAGCAAGGTCTCTGCTCTCCAGAGCTTCAAGTGTCCTCTAGGAGACAAAACAAACGCATGTGAAGAAGTGGAGTAATAGCAGTGTAGTAAAGGTTTGCGGTGCCAAACCCAAGGGAACAGGGGATAGGACACTGAGAAATTGCCAGGGCAATGCTCTAGTTGGAAGGAGCAAGCGCAGGCAGGATGGAGCTAGAGGGTGGGAAAAGAGGATTGTAACCCAGGTGAGAGAAATAGCAAGAAAGAGCCAAGAAGTTGCAATTCATACATTGCTTGTGGGATGTGGTAGGGATACAGTGGATTCAAGGACAAATAACACTGAACAAGTGCTTACTACACACCACCCATGCTTCTTAGGGTCTTACATGCATCATTGCCTTTAATTCTCATGCAAAACACCTGTGGAATAGGCACAATTAAGTTCACGTGTTTTGCAGACTAGGAATTTTAGAGCAAGAGAGAACTTGGGTGACATATACAAGATCACCAATTAAAAAGTGATGGAGTGAAAACGTGAACCCAGGCAGCATGAGTGATAACAGAGCCTGCACCCCTCATGGATACAATTTGCTGCTTTCCTTAGAGTCCTTGTTAGGCATGACGCAAGCAAGTTGGTGGGAAATTTGGGGTTGGATCGAAAGGGTCTTGGAATCAGGAGGAGCTTTTACATGGCAGGGGAGAGTCATCTGACTTTTTGGCAAAGAGATATGTTAGCATGAATGTGCTAGTTGCAGGGTGGTGGAATTTCCTTGCCAAGTGGCTGGAACAAAGATTCAGTAACACTGGGTATGTAGTTCCCATTTCTAACTTTAAAACTTTCATAAGACACAAATAAGTTTTCTGAGTTTCTGCCTAATCTGCCGTGCCATCTCACTGCCAACAATAATGACAATGTTGACATGTATGTGTGTTTACTCTGAAAACTCAGAAGCTCAACACTTAACTTGAAATACTATACAGCAAGATGGACTATCTTAATATATTTCAAGAACCATGCACATCACAAAAAGGACAAAGATGGCAGATCTCCTGGGCTGACCCTGCCACCAGGTCATGTTTAATGTTTTCCTAAATAAAACCACCAGGATAGTTATAGAATTCTTTTAAATGATGTTAGAATTCTGAACAATTGATGTCTCTCTAAGCTCAAGCAAACTTCTTTCTCTGCATGTATCTGTTCATGCAATTGACATATTTTAGTGTAATTCACTGCTTACATGTCATTGCAGATTTTTTTACAGCACTTGAACATAATATTAACACAAGAAACCACTGAAAAAATAAAATGGAATGTTACCTTTGCAATTACTGAGCTTTTATGCATAGTTATCTTAGTAATGTGACATATAGTGAGTTTAATTCAAGAGTAATATGTTGGCTGTCTACAGAGAACTACAAAGTGCTTAGAAGCAACGGATTAGATGAACATAGAGCAAAATGTATGGATCTTAAAAAAACAAGTGACAAAAAGGGGATGCAAAATGAAATATCATAGTGTAAAATCTCATACGTCAATTTAAATGTTACACCAAAACACAGGCTCAAAACAAAAAGACATACCTTGCAAGAACACACACAAACAAACAGGGAAAAAAGGGGAAAGAAAGGGAAAATGGAGATCAAAGTGAGAAGCAAGGAAGGAATAGTCATTTTTGTTTAGCTCAGGTTAAAATTTTTCCAACTTACCTGGGCTTCAGTCAATATAGAATCAATTTTCTAAGCATGTAAATTAAATAGGCTTGCTTTACTTTGCCTCTTGGTGAAAGCCAAGTTCTGATCCTTTGCAATCTGGTACTTAAGTTGATTCAGACATCCCAAAGTCTATTTGGGAGAATGTAATACTAAATATTACCCAGTTTAATGATGCATGTTCAACCTGAACCTTGGCTCTCTCCTTGTTAGAGCTCCCATCATCACTTCAATCATGTTTGGGATCTTTCTCTCGGACCAGATATTCAGAACAATATCCATAAAAACCAGGTACTATGTATTTTTTTTTGGGGGGGGGCATGGTCCGGGAATCGAACCCGGGTCTCCTGCATGGAAGGTAAGCATTCTACTATTGAACCACCTGTTCACCCTGGTGCCATGTATTTTTAATTAGTATTTTAAAAAAGAATACATTTTAATAATCAGCTTCTCCTAAGTCAAAATAGAATTTACTTAGAAACAAATTGAATTGACTGAACTTTCGAACTTCAGCAAGCACAGGTTTCAGGAGTGTGTACTCCCCAAAGTGTGGAGTCTACAAGGAGCAAGACTGGGACAGCTGGTCAACCTCCCTGGACCTCCCAGAACCGACAAACTCCAAGGCCCAGTAGGCCCAGTGAAGAGAATCAAAAGGGCCAGGGTAGGCAAGGCAGATCCTTTCTGAGCTATGAGAGCACCAACCACAAGTGAAAAAGAAACTGGACAGAGCCAACATACAAAGGAAGATGGGAAAGTCGGAAACTCAGGTAGAAGAGGGCTAAGAGCTGAAATGGCTGCTGCTTCCTTTTTGCAATTTCATTTTTCTTCTTACCTTGAAGTCCAGGGGCCCCAGGCCAACTTTTCAAGCAGACAGAATAGGTTTGGCAAAGGAGCATTGCATGTCTTTGTTTTAAGAAGAATATGTTTTAGTACTGTTACATATATCTTTGCGCATTCTGCTGATTCCTTCTCCCTACATTTTAGCTTCATTCATTCTTAAGAACTGATAAGTATGGATTTCTGCACAGGAATTCTTGTTAATTTATTAACCCATGTGCCATTCCAGACATGTCACTCTTCCTAGTTCACTTCAGCATTACTAATCCTCCCTGCATATCCTCTAGCTTAGCCTGTAATATGCCTTTAATTGCCCCTGGGCAGAAGTGAACTATAAACACTCTGTCAAAGCTTAAACTGGGATATCCTGTTAAAGCACTTAAAGTAAATACTTGGATAAATAAAACTAGGTCCACAGGTGACTTTTTGACAGAATTAGATTTTCTTCACATTTAAATGTGAATTATTTTTTTCACCATAATGAACAACTACTACTGTTAAATTCATATAGCAATCTCACATAATACTTACTGAGGGCAAAAGTCTTGGCAAGTAATGTGTTTTACAATTCACAGACCTAATAGGAAACATGCACAAATCATAAAAAAAGTTTTTTTTAATCAAACCAATTCTTAAGATGATATTATTTTTTTAAGTAAAAAGCAGGTATGGGTAATGTCCAAAAGAACAGGAAATTTAAGAATGATCTGATTCTCGTGTTCAACCCATATGAAGAAAATATCTACCCTGGACTGACATTCTAAAAGTAAGAATTCCCTCCCAAAAGGGTATCTTTTAAAAATGTGCTATAATTTAAAAATTATAACAAATGATGTCTTGAATGTCAGGGGCAAACCTTGAGATGAAATGTTGCAAGGTGAAATCAATGGTTATTAAACCTTTTTCACACATAAATACTTCTCTATATCTGCACAATCAGTTAAGTGCTCCCAATTACAGGGTTACTAATTTTTCATAGAAAAGAGCCTTAAAAATCAGGGGATTACAAAAGAATTTCAAACAGAAGCTCAAATATATACTTGTACATGAATGTTCTTGGAAGCATTATCTGCAGCAGTCAAAAGGTGGAAACAACCCAAGCATCAATCAACAGATGAATGGATAAAAACTGTGATCTATCCAAACCATGGAATACTATTCAGCCATAAAAAGGAAAGAAGTTCTGACACATGAAGCCGCATGGATGAACCTTGCAAACTTATGCTGAAGGAAGACAAACACAAAAGTACAAATAATGTATAATTCCACTTATAGGAAATATATAGAACAGGCAAATTCATAGAGACAGAAAGTAGATTGGCAGTTAGCAGGGCCTGGGAGTGGGGAGGGGAAAGGGGAGTTATTATTTAATGGGTTCAGAATTTCTGTTTGGGGGGATGGAAACGTTCTGGAAACAGCGATGGTGTTAGCGTATCATTGCAAATATACTTAATGCCAATGAATTATAAACTTAAACATTGTGAAAGTGGTAAATGTTATGTGTATGTTGTCACGAGGAAAAAAGAAGTAGGGGTGTTGGAGGTCCAGATAGTGCCTGGAAGTTGCTCCATTCACAAATGCTTCCACTTCACCCAAGACTAAGTTAATGACCTGTAATGAGGATGAAACTTTCCCAAATTTGGAGTTTGTCCCAGACATCGCCAGGGGTCTCTTCACCTTACATTACATGTTTATGTACTTTCCAACACTTTATATCACAGAGCCTATGCCGTCACAGGTTTTTTGAAGAATAACTTTTTCCCTAGTCACACATTAGTACAAGACTTTTAAGATGAAGACAAGTACCAAATTGTTCTAAAGCAATGCGATCTTTGCTGGCCCAAAGAAGACTCCATCTCAGAGTGTTTGTTTTCTCTAAGTGTCACCAAACACACACACACACACACACACACACACAAACCCACATTTCATCATGTCTGGGGCAGGGCACTCTGCCTCGGTGCTCCACAAACTTTCCCCACTCATTGATCCTTTCTCAAGTCAACCCCAAGGCTGTGCACAGCAAACTTGTTCCATTTATAACACACACTGAAAGCAGGTCACTGAAACAGTACTGACAGCTTAGTGAATTTTTGTCAGGGTAGGTGGAAAAACATGACTGAAAGGGAGAACCAAATGAGTACAGAGACAACCAAGGGCGAGGGGCAAGAGCTGCAGACCACACCAAGGATGGATGTCCCATGAGGGCTGTTTCTATGTTTGCTTCATGCCGTCCAAGCCGCAGAGAAACAGAGAAAATCAGAAATTCAGCTGTTTCATCTCCATAACACTGAAGAGATCTGACTACCTTCATTTCAAGGAATCAGTTGAATCAGCTGTCTCTTGGTGACCCAGTGACACAGTTCTGACAGGGTAGAACAGAGAATGAAAGAGAGCATGCTAGAGGAAATAATAGGCCAGTGACAAGAAGACCGGGCCGTTGGTGGGGCCCCTTGCCTGTGTTTCTGAGGACAGAGGTTGGTAGACTCTGCCCCACAATACCATCCATGTGTGTCTGCTCGTGTGCTGCCATTTTGAAAACAATATTGAGTCAATTTGATCTTCACTGCAACCCTATGTGGTGAGTGGAGCATATACTACACACCCAATTTATAAACAAGGGCATTTTTTCCCCCAAGGAGGTTAATTAATACTAATTTAAAGTTATGCAATTAAAAAATAATGGCATCTAGACTTGAACCCAAGTTTTTGTCCCCCTTGTATTAGTTTATTACACTCCTCTGCAAAGCCTGGCAAGCAAAAAGTCTGTCCCATTTTAGGAGAAGGTATAAAATTTCATAAATACTTTCAATGTAAGTACGAGCAATCCAAAGCACACTTAATCAAAATGCTGGGGGTAAAAGTGAATTTCAGTTGTTAACAATATTTTAAAATTCTTTGATTCTGGGCAAATGTGTTGAAATAATAATAGCTGAGAAATTTCCTTAAATTAAACTCACTGTTTTAAAAAAACTAAGGCCATGACAAGCAAAGTCAGGAAATTGAAATTTAAGGCTGTCATTCTGTGGTTACAAAAAAGAGGAAAGACAGTGAGTAAAAAGCTGATGAGCACTTCTTTTACACTTAGGTTTTAAATAGGAATAAAAGTAAAATATAATTTAAGAGAAAAATGCAGAAGTTCAGAAGGCTTATAATTTAAGTATAGTTTCGGATCTATCAATAAAAACATCTACTTAAGAAATATTAAAATGTTTATTAATAATGTATGTATTTTAAAAATGTAAAGCAAACAGAGAGCATACTGAGGAAAACAGGCAGCTCTTTGCTTCTTGCTGAGGAGGGAGCTGTGTGTGTGTCTTTGTAAGGACCCCAACTCATTCCCCAATCCTTTGATGATAGAGGAAAGGGGAGGGGTGCAGAAAAAGGTAGCCAGCTGTCAAGACAAAAATCTACCCAGGTGGCATCTCTCCCAGGACAACTTCTGAATGGCAGAATAAAATAGGGTTTCACAGTGAGTCTGCCCTTCCTGCTCCGAACTGCAAGCTCTTTTGGCTAAACATTTTCTCTAATTCCTCATTTGCAATGGTTTTGAAGACTCAGTCCTCTACTAGCACACAAAGTAGGGGAAAGGTTGGATATTGACAATATTGCAACGTGAATGTCTCACATATCCTGGGCAATGTAAAAGACCCAAATACCAAAAACATTTCAGAACAATTGCATTATGAGTACCCTATTTGCCTTTACAATTTAAAATTAAAGCAGCTACTTTTTAAAAATGAAGCCCAACAATTATATGATTATGTGGCTGCCTCAAATTCCTTTTGGAAAAAGATTATAAATAATTTTAAAAACAAATATAACATTATTAGTGAGTGATGGCTCATATTTCCTTTATTTGTTACAATTTATAAATTAAGGGCTATATGGAAATTTCTCAATCATTAAAATTCATTGCTTCTCAATGACAACCCCACAACACTGAGCATACTTAAGATCCTGATTTTGGTATCTACATACCATTTCCCACTAAAAGATCTCAGAACTTGTTATGGGTTAAATTGTGTTTTCCCCAAAAGATATCCCCAGTACCTCAGAATGTCATTTATTTGGAAATAGGGTAAGTACAGATCGAATTAGGCAGGTTAAAATGAGGTCATATTAGAGTAGGGTGGGTCCTTAATCCAATAAGACTGAAAGGTCCTTCTAAGAAGAGGAAATTTGTACACAGACAGAAGAGAGTAGGACATGTGACAACTAAGGCAGAGAGCACCACGAAATCCCAACAAGCCCCCAGGCTTGAATTACAATTAAAAATAATGTGTGATAACAACAACAACAAAAATAATATGTGATAACAGTATTATAAAAATGTCCTTATGTTGGGTGGGCCATGGAGGCTCAGTAGGCAGAGTGCTTCCCTGCCATGCTGGAGACCTGGGTTTGATTCCCGGTGCCTGCCCATGCAAAAAAAAAAAAGTCCTTATGTTTAGAGATACATCTGGAAGTATACAAGAATAAATATGATTTTCTTTATGGAATTTCTTTTATTATATTTTATATTATGGAATTTCTTTAAGTATTTCATAAAATCAGATGAAACAAATATGGCAAAATGTTAATAATTATTGAGTCCAGATGATGGTATGTTATCTCTACTTCTATGTATGTTTGAAAAGTATTATAGTAAAATGTGTAACTCATAACTTCTTGAACTTCTGATTTTAAAATATCAAATGTAATTTACACATATTTATGCATAAGCATGTGCATTTATTTGTATATAAGAAGCTAAATCATAAAGGTCCAGTATATGGGCCTCCGAAACAATAATAGCTTTGATTAAATATTGATAATGATATCAATGATGATTAAAACTGAAATGGCAAAATAGCATGGAATTACAGTGTCCATAGCCTTCAATATAAAATATAACAATTTTATCAATTTACTTCTGAAATTGTTCTTAAAAAGAACAGACAGAAAATTAGTTGAATAGACAATTGCACTATTATAGTGGCAACTATTTTAAATTTTAGAAGTATCAGAATTTTAAACTATTTGGGGAAATTATATGCAGTTGTTTAATTAAAAGCTCTTTGACAAAAATGTCTAGATTCTTTGTTTAAAATCCCATTTAAAATCTGACTTACCATAAGTACGTTACAAAAGTTATAGATTACATAGAGCAAGCTTAAATTAAAAAGTCAGATATTTTAATAAACGCACCATGGGTTCATTAATACTTTGTGTGAGAAATCTACCGAATAAGATTGTCAGTGGAAATATCTGAAATTGCATTATGTATTAAACAAACAAAATTGCCACATTGCATAAAAATTTATATATGTACTTCTGAAATAGGATTATACAAATTATAGGCAATACACATTTAAATATTTAGAATCAGTTGATGTACTTTCAAATATGTAAAATAAAAATTTTAAGCATTTTAGAAATTATGGTATTTTTAAGGAATCAGAGACTAGATCTTCATGGCCAAAAGGGAAGTAGATACTTGGTGTGTCGCATTCATTTAGTGAGTGTTTCTTAAAATAAATCTGTTATCAATTATATTAGATTATTAAAACAGATTTGATCAATATAAGTCAGTAAACCATATATTTGAGATAAAAGCACTGATTCTAAAATTACCTTTTAGGCCTCAATTATCCAGTTTGGTGGAACTGACACATACCAACAGCACCACATGCTACACCTAGAGCTTTAACCTCAGTTTACAAATGTCTGAATCTATAGAGTGCCAAATATGACCTGCTGAGATACTAAAAAATATAGATTAATAAAATAAAGTTACTATTTAACTTTGAGTTTCAAAGATAACCCATATAACCATTAAATAAATTATATATCGACAATGTTTCATATTGATTGTTTTTAAAATGCAATAACATTATAAACTTTAAGGTAAATGAAACAACTGGATAATCTACTTTTCATAAGTTCCGACATTCTCACCAAATTTTATATAATGTGTAGCTTCTATCAGCAGCATGCTCAGCTCTGAATGGATCTAGCTAAAAGCTATTAGGCTAGACCAGAGCTATTAGTATCAATATCAGGGAAATAACCAGGATTTTTCAGCTGGTTTTTAATTTGGTGATAATTTTACCCAAATATATTTATATGTTTGCTCTTGAAAATTTAGAATGCACTTTTCTACACTATCAAAAATACAGATTAGATCCCACAGTAGGCCACAAAATACACATAAAACTTAATGTAGCTTAGTTAAAGAACTAATAAAGTACTAATAATACTATTATTGTGCTGGAAACAAAGGGCCGAGCATTGAGGGAAGAGGGGAAGAAAAATCAGGAAAGGGTCTCTCTTCTGGGCCCTGATGCAGCTCTAGATGAAATCTGAAATGGCTGCCCTGTGCCTTGCTAGCCTTCTAATCCCCTTTCTTCATCCCTCTTCTTCCTCAGGGGAGTTGTTTCTTCCTCATCTCCCTCCCTCTGTGATACTCTGAGTGTCCTCCCCAGGGGGCTACTTAGCCTAACTGGCTCAGATTCCACACAGGTCCTAAGCTCTCCACCGTCCTAATGGTCAAAAGGGAGAGCAAAGCAGCTGGTATCAGATAGAGGCTCCACATTAAGCAATCTGATTGAATTAATAAACAAAACATGCTACCCTTCCAGCTATATTTGTATTACTTACAAGAATCATGCTCAATCTCACACATAGATTTCTAATTGGTGGGATTTCTGGCCTTGCTAAAAAGGGCAAGTTCTAAGATTCTAACAGTTTGGAGCAAGAATGCCTATCACAATGTAAGAAAGCCCTGAAAGGGTGTCTTGGCAAACGTCTCAAAGGATGCCATGTGAATAGAGAGTCCCTTAACTTACAGTTTCAAACATGACTTTCCACTTCTGGGTCCAGGTTCTCCAGGCACTCCAGGGTTTATGAAATGTCTCGGGGCAGAGGGGAGGGCTTGGCAGGTGGCTAGGTATTGGGCTATTGAATGTTGAGAACTGCTTTACATAATTTGAGGGAGCACATTTGCATTCTTATTTGCATTTGGCACAGGATTCATTTGGAATTTGTTGTATTTCATCAATATACACACTTTAGGGTTACAAGGGAAATATCTTTTGATATTAAAACTTGGCAGCAGATGTTCAGCTATAAATTATCCACATTATATTGATAGTTGACATGATTACCGGATAGTCAAACACATCATTATTTTCCGTCTAGCTCATTTCAAACATCTTTTATAATCTAATCTGTTTCTGAGCTTTGCTGGCTTAGTGTTAGAACATAAAATATTAAAATTTGAAACAAAAGTCAAACTATATGGGCCAACTTTTAAAAAATACTTACAAGCAGAGAAAGGAGATACTGCCACTTTATTTTATTAGAACAGGTTCCCAAAGAATGATGACATGAAACAATTCAAACAATGACTGACTCTAAGATCCTGTGTCACCTAAGTGTCAGTATCTCCCTCCTCTGCTCATAGGAGCACTAGCAAGGAATTTTAGGAGTTTCTTAGACATTAAGAAGATGTTGAAAAGCATTATTCACCAGTGTCTAAAATGTTAAAAAAAAGTCACAAGAGGATCAGTTGTTTGGTGGATTCATTTTAAGATACCAATGTCAAAATAGTTCATTACCTGCAAGGAACTCACCAGGGATCTGTTTCTAGGTGCTGTAAATGCTTTGAGAACATTGTCTTCGTCTTCTGATACTGGCGTCATTAAAACGGAACTTGTAAGAATATTCTAAAGGGGAAGGGTTGATTTGAAATTTTAAGGCGGTTGGATGATACATGAGTCAATCCTTTAATTCTAACAGTTTAGAGTATAAATTACTTAGGAGGTTATATTCATTTGCATGAGAAGAGGCAAGTACCTGCCAGAATTTCTCTTTCCTAAAAGGAGAACCTGCCAACTTACTAACTCTGATCTCACTGTGCGAACTGTTGCCCAAACAAAACACATAAGGGGTCCTTCATGGTTCTAGGCATGTAGTAGACACCCAATAAGCATCTATTGAATGAAGTGATGAGTGCACATTCTTAAAAATGAAGCTCTGTTGAGAGAAGTATTCATCTACTGGCACAGAAATATTTTGGACCTACAAATCAGTGCACTTTAGTACAAGCATTAAAAGTATGGAGTCTAGGGCGGCTGCTGTGGCTCAGCAGGCAGAGCTCCGACCTGCCGTGCTGGAGGTCTAGAGTTCGATCCCTGGTGCCTCCTGCCCATATACAAATTTAAAAGAAAAAAAAAAAAAGTATGGAGTCTAGAATGAGACTCCTGAGTCCTTACCCCACATCACCACTCATTAGCTATCTGACCTTGAACAAGTGACTAAGACCTCTTCGTGCCTCAGTTTCCCAGTTGGTCAAAATTATCAACCTTACAAAGTTGCTGTGAGGAATAAATGAATGAATTCATCCAAAGCCCTTAGAATGGGAGTTGGCACTTTGCACATGCTGAATAAATATTAGCAATTGTTATTAGCTGCTCTGATTCTCTATAAGAATTAAGGGCAACCATTCATAAATTACAAACTAAGAAAGTTAGGTTACCTAAATGCTAAAGCTTTAAAAGTGGTGGTAACCAAAGCGATACAATATTGGATTCAAAACTAGGCACCTATTATGAACCAAGCACAGTGGTTGCCGCTATGCCAGATCTACATAAAACTAAAGCAGAGATGATTTAACAAGAAGGAAACACCACATTTAGAAAATGAATAAATCAATGAAAAGAAAATGTAAAAACTAGCATTCTGAGGAAATACGTATATCTGCGCAGCAGAATTTTCAAGTAACAAGGAGTTTCAAATCATTAATGATGAAAAAGTCTGCAATGAAGCAGAATCTGTTTCCATTCCAGGAATAAATCAACTTTCCATTCAGCACTTTAATAATCACATGAAAAATAATCATGGGCAAGAGGAATCTTTAGAAATATGGTGTGTTAAAGAGCACCAAAACCACAGTAACCTCCCATGCCATGCGTGGAGTTTTGTGAGACACCAATGTAGCGTGAGGACACAGGCGCTTCGCTCGTGCATGCACACTTACCGGTACCTCTGCTACAGGTGATGCCTGCGGGAACAGCTGAGTGCTCAGACTCTCCCCTTCCCAGTGGTTTGAGCAGAAGAAATTTCCTGCTTTATCAGTTGGAGATTCCACCTAATAAAAAACAGGAAGAGGTTTTTGTTTCTAGAACTTCCCATGAAACAGTGACATTCTAGAGTAAATTTCTGGTCAGTCTCTCAAACACTTATCCTAAACCGAAAATGAATTCATGAGGCATTTATCTAACCTATCGGCATCTTGTCACCATGCTAAATGGTTATCTTTGCAAGTGAGATTCTCTTGCTCTTATACTATGAATTAAGGATGTTACTATTTGTATCCAAATTTCAATATTCCTTGATGTCTGAAAATTAAATATATATGCATATATATATCAAATATGTCTTGATATATATGTATCCCAATCAAAATCAGTGATTAAAAAGTACAGTAAAAGCTGCCTGGCCTGCTTCTCTTTCCTTTTCCTCTTCAGCATGTTCTTTTTTCCAAATGGGAAGTAGATAGAGGTGATCTGCTCTCTAGATTGAAGGTCTCACTCCCGCAGGCTGGCTGTGCCTTTTAACAATCATATAAATGGACTCATCAGGCCAACGGAGTGGGGAGCAAAGGGGGCAGGCTCCAAGCTGAGGCTCTCCTGCTCACCTCCTGTTTGATTTTCTTCAGCAAAGGTGGTCCATTTTCTTGAAATTCAGCAACAATTCCAGATTCATCAGATTCCTGTTTGATCACTTCCTGTAGATCTCCTACTAGATGAGATGGGGTCTGAGGCTGAAAGGAAGAGGAGGCGTTTTTGCATTGGAGGAAAATTTCTGTCTAGTCTAACAAACCAGCTAAACCGAAGACATTTTCTAAAACTTACTAGCATCTTCAGGGGACCGTATTTAATTTCCTGAGCTGCCAGAGCATGTTTGAATGGTGTAGGAGTTCTTGGAGAGCTTTCAAGGATTGACCTTTTGATAGCCGGAGTTCTAAAACTTTAGAAAGAAGTAAAGCAGTGAGTGGTAAAATATAAGAGAAATGATGTCCCTTACATTGCCCTAACTCTTAAATTTAATGTTCTTCTACTGAATGCATAAACTCTTGTTATTGTTAGGGAATTGGGTGGGCAGATCAATCATAAGAAAAAAGAGAATATGTACATCACATATTTTCAAATATTTCAAAATATTATATCCCTAAGACTAAGAAGTATAATAGATGAATATTATAGATGAAATAGTTTTCATCTTTAATGGTTCTGAAGACATGTGCAGTGCCCCTAAGTATCTATCATGACTACACTCGTGAAGCTCTGATGCTATTTGCAAATCAATTTTATCTACCCATTAAAACGTGGCCCACACTAGAAAACATCATGTTTGCCTTTTCAAATTTACTTTTTTATAGTTGGAAATGACAAGATTGCTTTTATTTTTAAAGTTTCTTGTAAATACTCTGACTTTTCCCACCAGTTGTTGGAATTGGCAAAGATTTTGTTGAATGTAAATGATGGTTAAATCACCCCCTTGGCTTCTAATCATATACTCTGGAGGATCTCAGAAGAGAGCCATCTATATGTAAATTTAAAAAAGAAAAAAGACAAAAACAATATAAACAATGTAAAAATCATACTCATTCTTATTATGAAACTTATAATCAAAGAGAAAAGGAGGTTGAAAATATTGTTCTTCGTGAAAAAGAAAAGGCTTTATTGAACAAACAAAAACTGACTGGAAAAGCTATATGCATATACAGGAAACAACAAAAGGTAATTTGGTTTAACTTTCTACCTTCTACCTCTGGATAGTGCAACATGCCAGGACAGACATTCAAAGTGGAAATATGCCTGATTATATACATATATGTTGTTTCACTATGGGACATACATGATTATACACATGGATTAGTAATTTGAACTAAGGCATTTGGGGACTATATTTCATTAATGAATTATCAGTAAATAAGATACATAATTTTATTCTTGAGCCAAGAACTTACATAGTATTTTCCTTTTGTGTTTTCACAGTTTGGTCTTTATGAAATGGTGTTGTAACAGTCAATTTGTGGCCATTGAGAGGGGTGGAAGTTAGAGCAGGCATTCCTGAGTCTAAGTTTTCATGGTTACTGGAAGTGTTTAAGAACTAGGTATGGGAAGAAAGAAAAAAATTACTTAGGTTAAACAGCAATTCATTATTCAACCCAATTTTTAAAAATACACCTTGATCACAAGCAAGTATGTTTTACTGACCCGCTACGTAAAATAATAAAGATGTTAAAAAGCATGTGGTGTAGGATACAGCATTGCTTTATTTCAATTGCGCACACCCAGGGTGTGAAGCATGATTTCTAAGAAAGAAAAACTAGGGAAGTTGGAAAACTTGCAAATTTTGAAGACGCTACTGCCAATAACTAACAGTTGACATTAAAGAGAATGAGATGCATGCTTTATTAATGTTAAAAA
>PVIY010045011.1:0-19359 GCA_004026745.1 Myrmecophaga tridactyla | reverse complement strand
TAGAGGGCTTAAATATTTTTTTATCATCACAATCGACTTTTTTCCTTCTTTTTTTGTGAACAAAAACATATATACAAAAAAGCTATAAATTTCCAAGCACAGCACTACAATTAGTTGTAGAACATATTTAAGACTTTGACATGGGTTACAATTTCACAATTTTAGGTTTTTATTTCTAGCTACTCTAAAATACTGGAGACTAAAAGAAATAGCAATTTAATGATTCAGCATTCATATTCATTTGTTAAGTCCTATCTTCTAAGTATAATCCCACCATCACTTTTGATCTTTCCATACCTCTCATTAGGGTTGTTTGGGCTATGGCAATTCTAAATTTTTTATAATGGGAGGGTCTTTCATTAATATGGGGTAGGGAGATGAAACTATCTGATGTTCTGGAGAGGCTGGGCTAGGTTCCAGGACTTATCTGGACCAGGGACCTATCTGGAGGTTGCAGGTTTCTGGAAAGTTACTCTAGTGCCTGGAACCCTTATGGAATCTTATAAATGGCCCTAGGTGTTCTTTAGGATTGGCTGGAATGGTCCTGGTTGGGGGTTGGCAGGTAGCAAGGTCTACCTGAAGCCTGTGTAAGAGCAACCTCCAGAGTAGCCTCTCGACTCTGAACTCTCTCTGCCATTGATACTTTATTAATTACATTTCTTTTCCCCCTTTTGGTCAGGATGTAATTGTTGATCCCACAGTGCCAGGTCTGGATTCATCCCTGGGAGTCCTCTCCCACGTCACCAGGGAGACTTTCACCCCTTGATGTCATGTCCCACATAGAGGGGAGGGCAATGATTTCACCTGCAGAATTGGGCTTAGAGAGACTGAAGCCACATCTGAGCAACAACAGAGGCCCTCTAGAAGTAACTCTTAGGCATGCCTATAGGTAGTCTAAGCTTTTATGCTACCTACATAAGCTTCACAAGAGTAAGCCTCATGATCGAGGGCACAGCCTATTGATTTGGGGGTCCCTAAAGTTTGACAGTATCAAGGGATTCCCTGATGGTAAGGTTTAATAGTTCCATAGTCTTTCTCCCTCCCTCAGGGGACTTTGCCAATACTTTTTGATTATCTGGTTAATATACTCTAGGATGTTTCCAGGCATTACAATAATCTATACAAGATTAAAGAACCTCTTTCTCATTCTGTGCTTTCTCTGTTTCAGTTGTTCAAATGAGCTGTACAGATAGATTGCATTAGATTATGCACTACAGAAAATTTCAGTTCCAGATCAAATAAAACTTTCTTACATTGGTCTCAACGAGTATGTGTGATTCTAAAATATAGACACTGTCTTCCTTACCCCTATGTTCTGAATTACTTTAACCCCAACCTGTTCAGCTTCGTTCTTATCTCTAAGTATCAGGTTACATATATAAAACAGCCTCTCAGAATCCAGAAATAATAATCACCACTCTGGACTTAATGTGTCTGCTCTAAAAGCTTACAATCTAAGCCCCTGTGTTCTTACAAGCATTTTCTAAAGATGACCATACCATTGTTGTTTTTTTGTTTCTGGCTTATTTTGTCTCACCAAATGTCCCACATGTTCATTCACCTCTTTGCATGCCTCACGACAATGCTCCTTTTGAACAAAACTTTTAAATGCATCAAATGAAATAAATGAGATGACAAAGGATTCCAACTACATTGAATTGCAGCTGTCAAATATGTATAGTTTCAAAACACATTGTTGATAAGAGTTATAAATATGCTTCTTTATTAATGCATTAAATAACAAAAGCTAGGGGTGGGTCTAATTCGTTTGGCAATTTTGAAGCGGCGATGAGTGTAAATGATCTTTCAAGAACTCAGCAATGACTTACGTGTTGTGAAAACATCTGTGATTTCTCCTGGTGGCAAAGCCACAGACACTGCTGACACTACGGTGGTTTGGGGTCGACATTGACAGGGGAAGGGAATGCTGAATTTCGGTTCAAGGTTAGTGAAGAGAAAGGTGTCTCTGTTTTCTCACCCAAGTTTACTGCCCCCTCCATCAAGCTCCTCTGTGACTGATAGTGTTGGGGTGAATAAGGAAGAACCTGGATCCCAGGGCTCTCTGTGTGAGGGGGTGCTCCTGAGAAGGGGTCCCCATGGCTGAAATTGGGGTCCATGGGAGCTGTTCCCCAAATGCAGGCTGCGGCAGCAGCAACAAATCCGAGGACAGACAGGAGCCTGCCCCTTTCACCCTCCAACACTGGTGAGTCACGAAGCGCCCTTTGTCAGGAAGACCAAATATAAACAGCTCGGGATTATCTTGAGAACAAGATGTTTGTTTACTTTTAAACGTTGCAGACATGGCACAGCGCTCAGGCCTACAACTGCGATTAAGAAGAATTTAGGTCACTCTCCCTGGGGGCAAAGCTACATCTCGGTTTTAGGGACAAAGACCAATGTTTTTCACGCTTTGGGTTCAGGTAACATTGCATTGTTTATTTCTTTTTAGTCATATTATTATTGCCTCCCCACCCCCCACCCCCCCGCAGATTGTACAAGTCAACATGTGAATTGTAAAAAATTCAAAATGCTACAGAAAATGAAATTTCTCCCACTTTAGCTCATTCCCCAGAGGTGCCACTAACAGTTTAGGACACATCATACCATGCTTGCATGCACACTCACATATTACCAGTAATTTGATTCATTTTCTCCAAATGGTGGGCTATGAAACTGTCCTATGAGTTGCACTTTTAACCTAAGATATCACAAACATTATTTGTCTGTATTTATTGTTTGCCTCCTCGCCTAGAATTTGAGGTTCAAAAGAGGGGATTCTGTGCTTTACTAATCTTTATAAGTCTTATATCTTGGCCAGGAATTCATATATAGGAGGATGCAATAAATCCTAAACTGATGTCCAAATTATGAAGAAAATAATTTATTTTTCAAAAATTTAATACAAACACCTTCCTGTTTGTCCATTGAACAATACTTCTTTGTTTCAGGGTGGCTGAAATTTAAGTTGTGTGGTGTCACCTATTCAACACCACTAATTGGTACTTGGATTGTTTCCGGCTCTTCAAGCACATATATTTGTGCATACTTCTTTCTGCATTTTTTAGTCTCAGAAAAAGGCTTATTTTGATAGATCTTGTAAAATTTTCCTTCCTATAGGTTGTTCCAATTTACAGTCCTATCACCAGAGAATCTGTTTTTCTGTTGCCTCACCAAGTTACATATTTTTATAATAATATATAATGAAATAACCTCAAGTTTTTGGGAAAGTTGCTAGAACAACACAAAAAACTCCCAAATACCACCCACCCAGATTCCCTAATTGTTCACATTTTATACATGTGTGCTCTCTCACTCTCTCTCTCTCCATTATTTAATTTTTTTTGCATGGGCAGGCACCGGGAATCGAACCCGGGTTCTCCAGCATGGCAGGCAAGAAATCTGCCACTGAGCCATCACGCCACCACCATGCCACCCTTTCTCTGAATCCATGGCAAGCTGCAGACACGATACCCCATCATCTCTAAACACCACAGCATGTTTCTCAATCCAAGTTCACGCTGCCAGGTAACTCCAGGCCACCTTCCAAATCAGCAAGTCAGCACTGGTGCAGCGCCCCCCTCCCCGCCCCCAAACCAGCAGACCACTCTCAAATCTCACCAGCGAGCCCAACGGTATGTCACTTCCCTTCTGGTCCAGAATCTTCTCCAAGAATCCGTGTTGCCGTTTGTGATTACGTATCTTCAGTTTCCTTCAGTCTGGAACTTTTCCTGCGTCTTTCCCCGCCTTCTGAGTCCTCAACAGTTTTATATGTTGTGTCTTGAATTCTGTAGGATGATCCTTAATGTAGAGCCCTCGGGTGTTTCCTCAGCTGTTCCTGGGTGGGCAGACCACAGAAATGATGCTGTGGGGGTGCAGCGATCGGGAGCCCCACATGCGGCGGGTCTGTCAGGATATTGGGGGGGGGAGTGGGTCCCAAGATTATGTCAACATCCTGTTCCTCCTCAAACCTCCCCCCACCAGCCTTAACCTCAGGGGCGTCTCCTGCTTGCATCAACCCCCCCAGGGGTGATGGCTGCCAAATGGTGATTTGCCAATTCCATCATTCCATGATTCCTTCTACACTTATTAGTTGGAATTCTACTGTATGAAAAGGTTTCCTTTCTGTCATGTATTTATATAGTCTATTAAATAGAAGACACATATATAGTATATATACAGTATGCTATTTATATAGTCTTATCAGCAGGAACTCGTGGATTCTTATTTCATAATCCATTTCTATCATTTATTTTGATCCTCTGGTTGTCCCAGATTTGGCTGTGGGAGCCCCTGCAAGGGTATGGTGTCTCCTGTGTCCTTTAGATATGACTCCGGGCACAATGAGATATTCTAGAGTCATCTTTTCGTCTTGAGCGTTCCCTACCCCAGCTTTGGAATCTGTCATCTCTTTGAGAAGCCCAGTTCCTTGGAGTGGAGGGTGGTATTTAACGAGAACTGGGCCCTCGGTTTGCTCATTGCTCACTGGGTCATTGCTTCTGGGCCATCTCTGGATGAGTTAGGCAATCGTGTGTGTGCGCGCGCGCATGTGTGTGCATGGTGTGTACATCTGTGTATTAGTCAGGATTCTCTAGAGAAAGCAAAACCAAACAGGAGAGATCTGTAAATATGAGATTTATAAAAATATCTCATGCAACCATGGGAATGCAAGAATCCGAAATCCGTAGGGCTGGCTGAGGGGCTGGCAGCTCTGAAGAAGTTTCTCAACAAACTTTACAGGAGAGGCTTGCTGGCCGAAGAAGTGAAAATTCTCTTTTCTCCCTTAAAAGTCTTCAGCTGATTGGATCATCAATCCAAGTGATTGGAATCGCTCCTTTGCAGAAGGTACACCTTAATTGATCCCAGATGTGGTCAGCCACAGATGCAGTCAACTGACTGATGATTTAATACACCAGCCTTGTGGTTTAGCAACCAGCCACGAGATGTCCTTGCAGCAATGGTCAGGCCGGAGCTTGCCTGGCCAGACCACTGGGCACCATCACCTGGCCGTGTGACACCTGAACCCAACCGTCAGATGTGTTTATGGATATATGTAAGTGCACGTCTTTTGATATATGTATGTATATACACACGCTCATACTCACACGTACTCATCTATACATTATTTCCATATCTATTTATATGTATTACAAAACCACAAGTTCATACCGATACCTCCCATTCCAATGCAATATCTCAGGGTTCTTTCTAGCCTTCCCCTTTTACACTTGTAAATACCTTCATTTGGTAGTGAGAATCTTGGCTCTCACTACGCACAATAGATTTAGTTGTTTATGCAATCGATTGACTTATTTACTTAATATAAAGCATCTCTAAACCTTGCCTGCTGTCTTCCGTTCCCCCCACCTCGACGCCCCTTTCACCCCGCTGCATCCTTGGCTGTCATGCCTGTCTGCTGTGGCTCCAGGCAGCTCCCCAATCCACCTTCAGCCCCTGCTTCCTTGGTGCTCAGGTCCACAGGTTCCACACTTTTGCATGGTCTCCTCCCATCTTCAGCTGCCAACCAGCAACTCCCCAGATGCCGCCCCCTCCTCCCTCTCCTCCCCCGTCCTGCCCCAGTACAGCCAGGAACTAAATTTGGCCAAACGTATAGCTTAAAAGGAAAATTCAATGTTGTCATTTAAATTTCTTTAAGCATTCGTGAGATTGGGTATCTTTTCATGTTAGTTCTTGTTTGAATGACTTATTCATTTATTTTGTCCATTTTTCTATGAAGTTCAGCTATTTTCCTATTGCTATGATAGAGTTCTTTGTACAGTAGAGACATTGGCTCTTGGTCATTCGCTAAGTTTGTCTTTTGATTTTGCTTATGATGCGCATTATAATTTTAAAGCTTTACATGATGCCATTAACAGTTTTTCGCCAGGATTTCATGTTCTCAATTTTTGCATATAAATATATATTTTTTCGTAGCATTTTAACCATTTTTAAAATATGTAAATCATTGATCTCTCTGGAATATATTTTGGTCTTAGGAGGGAGGTTGGGAATTTTTTTTCAAATGGCCGTCCAGTTATTCTGACATCTTTTATTGTACAACCCACAGTTTCCTGACTCATTTGAAATGTTGCCATTATAAGAAATTAAACTTCAACGTAGATTTGGATCTAATCTAGATTCTCCATTCAGTTTCACTCATTTGTCTCTCTCTTTTCACAACAATAACACATTGTTTGACTACTGTGGTTTATAAAGCATATTAATAACTAGTGGGAAAAATTTCCCTCCATTGTTCTTTTTAAAGGATTTTTACAGCTTTAAATGTTGGTTTTTCTTAGCAAAATTTAGAAATACTTTGTTATGATCCAAAAAATGTTTCTCAGGTTTTAGTTCAGATTGTATTAAATTTTAGACTATTTGGGGGAGAATTTATATTTTTACATGCTAAATCTACTTAGAAGGTATCTATCACTACTCATGCAAGCCCTTTTTTATGTATTTTACTTCCCTCGGCATTACAGATCCTGTACATTCCCTATTATATTCATTCCTTAGTGTTTTCTAGTTCTTTTTGCTATTGTGAAATGAGTCTCTTAGTTTAGCCTCTTTTCCAGCTACCTATTACTTGTATATGTGAAGGCATCCTGGGAAGAAGTAATCCCTAATGGTTAAACAGGAGTTTTGTAGAGGAAGTATCTGGATTTCCATCCTGCCTCATCACTCACAAGCTGTGTCACTGTGCACAGGTGATTTTGCCTCTTTGAGCCTCAGTTCCCTCATTTGTCAAAGAATAAAAATCATACTTACTGCAATGCAATGTCACTGGCACAGAGTTAGTCTTCAATAAATATTAGCTATTTTTATTATTATTAAATATTTTTTAATATTTGTTTTTTTAACTCATCTATGATTTCTAATAGATTATCAGTTGATTTTCTTAGGTTTTCTAGGAAGGCAATTATATAATCTATGAATATTTTGCTGCCTCCTTTCCAAAAGCTATACCTTATTCTGTTTTATTTTCTACTTTTATATGTCCTGATCTTATTTCTGCTTTATCAGAAATGTTTTAATTGTTTAACCTTTGAGTTAGATGTTGGTTATTGTAGATATATGTATATGTTCATCCAATAGATAGCTAGATATATGTATATAAATATCTAGATAAATATTTAATAATGTGAAAGAATTTTAATTCCTTTTCATTAAAAATGCATCAGATTGCATTTTATCAAATACACTTTTGTCATCTAAGAACGTGATCTTGTCCTTTCTCTGTTTTGACCAATTAATATGGTGAATCATATTTAAGATTTCCTGGTATTGCTCTATCCTTGTAGTCTTGGTACACACCTCTGCCTGGACATTGGTGGTCATCATTTAACATACTGCTGTGATCGATTCGTTAATGTTTTATTTAGTATTTTGGGATTGATTTCCTTTTTTTTTTTTGGCTATTGTTTTCAGGGTTCAGTGTGTCTTTTGTTACTACGTTCTTAAAAAATTCATAAAGTTTCTTCTTTCCAACTTCTCTGAAACACTAAATTTTATTTTAAAAGTAGAGGGAGGTATACAGTTCTACACACACATATATGCAATCAACGCCATAATTAGAATATAGAACATTTCCTCATCACAACCTTTGGTTGGGGTTGCTAACCGAAGGAAAAGGGGGAGGGACAGAGGAAAGGAGGGGGAGGAGAAGGAAGATAGGGAGAGAGCAAGGGCAGGAACAGGAGAGCAGGAGCTAGGAGGATGGGAACCTCTTTTTCAATATTTTTGAATTTATTGAGACCTGTTCACAACTTAACATGTGGTCTGTCCTGGAGAATGATCCACGTGCGTTAGAGAAGAATGTATGATCTGCTGCTGTTGGGTGAAGTGTTGCTTGGTTTATAGTGGCAATCAAGCATTCTAGTTCTTATTGATCTCTCTAGATCCCTTACTGAAAGTGGTACATTGAATTCTCCTACTATTGATGTAGAACTGTATGTTTCTCCCTACAAAACTGTCAATATTTGCTTCATATATTTTGAGGCTCTGCCATAAGTGCATATATATTATAATTGTTATGTCTTGTTGAATTGTCTCCATTATCAGTATATGGTGACCTTCTTTGTTCCTCACAATAGTTTTTGACTTAACGTCTATTTTATCTGATATTCATATAGCTGCCCCAGCCCTCTTTTGTTTACTGTTTGCCTGGTATATATTTTTCCCATTCTTTCACTTTCAACCTCCTTGGGTCTTTGAATGTAAGATGAATCTCCTGTAAGCAGCATATAGTTAGGTCATGCTTTTTCATCCATTCTGCCAATCTCTGCCTTTTACTAGAGAGTTCAATGCATTTACATTTAAGTAAAGAATAAAAAATACTGTATTTTGCCATTTTGCTATTTTATCTTTGTAAGTCTTGTCTCTTTTTGAGCCTTAATTTTTCTGTTAATGTCTGCTTTCATATTTATTTGATTTTTTTGCATTGTACCATTTGGAGTCCCTTCTGACTTCTTTCTGTATATGTTTTTTGTATATTTAGTGGTTATTATGGAGCTTTACTGGGGATTGAATCATGTTCCCCAGCAAAGGCATTTCAGGTCGCAACCCCTGGTCCTGTGGGTGGGAGCCCATTCGTAAATAGGACCTTTGAAGATGTTGTTAGTTAAGGTGAGCCCACCCTGGGTCAGGGTGGGCCTTCATCCAAGTTGGCTGAAGTCCTTGGACTTCAGTTGGGCACAGAAAAAAAAAAGCCATGGGGAGAAACTAGAAGCCAGAAATGAACAGAACCTGGAAGAGAAAAGGAGTGGACATTGCATGTGACAGAAAAGCCACGGAATTCCCAGATCACCAGCAGTCAGCCCCAGAATGCTGTATCCTCAGGGAGAAAGCATTGCTTTGCTGATGCTTAAGTTCTGAACTTCTCTTAGCCTCCAGACTGGGAGCCAGTGAATTCCTGTTGTTAAGCCAACCCATTGCTTGGTATTTGTTTTAGTAGCTGGGAGA
Organism: Myrmecophaga tridactyla; assembly: GCA_004026745.1. Taxonomy (NCBI): domain Eukaryota; kingdom Metazoa; phylum Chordata; class Mammalia; order Pilosa; family Myrmecophagidae; genus Myrmecophaga; species Myrmecophaga tridactyla. Next base: position 10,401 of record PVIY010045011.1, on the reverse strand, counting down.
CTAAAAGAGGCTTAAATTTAACATCCTAAATGTGTAACAATCTTGCTTGATTTGATACCAACTTAACTTCAATAGCATATGCAAAAACCGTTCCTATACCCCTCCATCCCCCACCTTTTTTGGTACTTATTGTAAATGATTTCTTTGTACACTGTATGTCTAAAACTATAGATTTATCACTACTTTTTATGGATTTGCATTTCAGCACCTGTAAGAAGTAAGAAGTGGAGTTACATACCAAAAATACAATAGTTTTAGCATTTATATTTACCCGGATGGTTTCCTTTAGTGGAAGTCTTTATTTCTTTATACCTCTTCAATCCACTGTCTAGGGTCCTTGCCCTTCAGCCTGAAGAACTCCCTTTAGCGTTGCTCGTATGAAGATCTGGTGGTGATGAACTTCCTCAGCTTTTTATCTGGGAATGTCTCATTCTTTTTTTTTTGGGAAAAATAACATATATACAAAAAAAACCCCAATAAATTTCAAAGCACACACAACAATTAGTTGTAAAACAGATTTTAGAGTTTGACATATATTACAGTTCTACAATTTTAGATTTTTCCTGCTAGCTGCTCTAAGACACTGGAGACTAAAAGAAATATCAATATAATGGTTCAGCAGTCATACTCATTTGTTAAACCCTGTCTTCTCTGTTATAAATCCTTCCTTCTCCTTTGATCTTTCTCCCAATGTTTAGGGGTATTTGGGCTAGGCCCATTCTAACTCTTTCATGTTGGAAAGGGCTGTTTATATATGGGATGGGGGCTGTTATTAGTTGATGTTCTGGAGAGGCTGGCATCTCTGGGTTTTAGGACTTATCTGGCCTAGGAACCCAGCTGGAGGTTGTAGGTTTCTGGAAAGTAATCATAGTGGAGCCTTTGTAGGATGTTAGATAAAGCCCTAGATGTTCTTTAAGGTTGTCAGGAATGGTTTGGGTTGGGGTTTGGCAAACCATGATAACTAGCAATAGCTAGCTGAAGCTTCCATAAGAGTAGCCTCCAGAGTAGCCTTTCAACTCTGTTTGAACTCTCTCAGCCACTGATACCTTGTTTGGTATAATTATTTTCCCCCTTTTGATCAGGAAGGTATTATTGATCTCACAGTGCCAGGGCCAGGCTTATCCCTGGGAGTCATATCTTATGTTGCCAGGGAGACTTTCACCCCTGGATGTCATGTCCCACATAGGGGAGAGGGTAAAGATTTCATTTGCAGAGTTGGGCTTAGAGAGAGAGAGAGGGGCCACATCTGAGCAACAACAGGTCTTCTGAAAGTAACTCTCAAGCATAGCTATAGGTAAGATGAGCTTCTCCACTACGTAAATAAGCTTCATGAGAGCAAGCCTCAAGATCAAGGACTTGGCCTTTTGTCTCTGGAGTCCCTAATGTTTGAGACAGTATCAGGGGTTTCCCTGGTGGCAAAGTTTAATAGTTGCATATTTTTTTCTCCCATCCCTCAAATGACTTTGCCAATACTTTTAAATTATCTGCTCAACATACTCTGGGATGTATCTGGGCCTTACATCAAGCTATTCAGAATTACAAGTCCTTATTCCCATTCTGGGCTCCGTGTGTTTACATTGTTTTAATGATCTGTCCAGACAGGTTGAGTTAGATTATGTGCAACAGAAAAATTTAGGTTCTGGACAAAATAAACCTCTCTTCCTTTGGTCTCATAGAGTAGGTGAAGTTCTAAAATACAGTGTCTTCCTTACTACTGTATTCTGATTTACCGTCCCAATCTGATCACTTCTTGCTTATCTGTAATCGGAGCCTGATCTCTTTTTCAATTTCTTCAACAGTAGTTGTATGTGGCAATGCTGGCCTTCAGAACTGCAGAACTCCTACCCTGGGTCTTAGGTTTCACACAGGTACCCAAAGTTCCAGGGAAATGCCAGGTTATACATTTGAGAAGCACAGCTTCTCGAAATCTAGAAATAACAATTACAGCTCCAGACTAATGTGACTGCTATAAACGCTTACAAGCCAGGCCCCAATTTTCTTATAAGTATTTTCTAAATGAGACCATACAATATATGCTCTTTTCTGTAGCACATAATCTACAAAAAATAAGCCAAAATAAATTTCTGGATTATTTTACATCATATAATGTTCCAAAGTTTCATTCAAAACATTGCATGCCTCAAAACTTCGTTCTTTTCTGTAGCAGCACAATATTCAGTCATATGTCTACACCACAGTTTGCCAATGTACTTCTCAGTCAATGTATCCTTCAGCCCCCTCTAACCACTGAGCATCATATGTAATGCCCAAAGTCAATAGTCCATCAACACTTTCAATTTTAGACAATTTTCATTGCTCCCAACAGAAAAATAACTGATAAACATACCTTCACCAAATAGAAAATCCAAACCTCCCCTTAACTCTTGTTTTCCCCCCACCCACCCATTATTTACCCCTGGTTATTGCTGTGGTACTGTTGATGTCTTTCTGTTAAACGTAGCCCATAGCATGCAATAGTAGTTTCCCCCCATACTCTGATATTATAAACTCTTTATACAAGATTCATACCTTTGAAGTAGTTCCTGCAAGAACTTATTTATGTTTATAGTGTTAATTGGTGGTATACATGGGTCTATATAACCCCTTTCAATCATGTTCACCTTCAATATGACAGTATTACTTATAGACCCACTAATGAACTGCCTTCACTTCTATCCATTCCCTTACATTTAAGTTCAACCTCATTAGCTAACCCTGCCCCCATCTCTAGTTTCCACGTATCTCTAGGTCCCCTGTATTCTGTATCATAAGCCTCTCAGTGTCTCCCTCATTCTTGATAGGCCGTCTCACCGAATATAAAATTCTTGGTTGGCAATTCTTTTCTTTCAGCACTTTAAATATTTTGTTCCACTGCCTTCTTGCTTGCCTCCATGGTTACTGATGTGAGATTGGCACTTAATCAAATTGGGACTCCCTTGTACATAAAACACTGCTTTTCTCTTGCAGCTTTCAGAACTCTCTCCTTAACCTTGGCACTTGACAGTTTGCTATGTTTCTGGGCATTGTTCTCTTCAAATTTATCCTGTTTGGGGTTCATTTGGATTCTTGAATGTGTATATTCATGTATTTTGTTAAATTTGGGGATTTTTCTGCCATTATTTCTTTGAATATTCCTTCGGCCCCCCTCCCTCTTTTTCTTCTTCTGGGACCCCATAACGTGTATATTAGTATACTTGATGGTGTCCCGCAGGTCTCTTAGACTCTGTTCATCACTTTTTTCATTCTTTTTACTTCTTGCTCTGCAGCCTGAGTAATTTCAATGGTTTTATCTTCGAGTTCACTGATTCTTTCTCCTGCCAACTCCAATTTGCTGTTGAAACCCTCTAGAGAATGTTTCATTTCAGCTATTATGGTCTTCAACTCCAATATTTCTATCTGGTTCCTTTTTAAAATTTCTGTCTCTTTATTGACATTCTCATATTGTTCATCCTTGTTCTCTGATGTCCTTTAGTTCTTTCTCTGTGTTTTCATTTATCTCCTTGAGCACATTGAGAATCATTTTTTATAAGTTTTTGTCTAGTATGTCCAAAATCTGGTCATACTTCATTGACAGTTTTGGAAATTCTATTTTGTTTTGGGCCATCATTTACTGTTTCTTTGTCTTGTAATTTTGTGTTGCATACTGTAAATCTTAGTATTTTAAAGTGTTAACTCTAGGATTTAGTCCCAGAACTGTCTGTTCCTTAAGTTTTTATTCAGATAGTGCTATGATAAGAGATTTCCTTGAGTGCCGGGAGCTAACAAAAACAAACCAAAGCAAAAAACACCTTTCAAAGTCTCTGAAAATTGGCTCTTCATCAGAGTCTAGCCATCCTAATAAGAAAATAATCTCCATTCCAATATTGTAACCAAGAAATCAGGATTTATGGGATGATTTTAATTGCCAAATCATTATAAATATTCCATTTTGATTTTCTGGTATATTGGAATACCAGAGGAAAATATTTGAAATCTCTAAATTGTACTCTGGCTGCCTTGATCTCTGATAATGATTATATAGCACTTATCTTCTGTGCCTGTAATTGTAAAAACCCTGTGACTAGCCTTCATTTCCAGTTATCCTGTTTTTCAACATTACAGTCTTGCAATCTCTAAAGACAGCCCCTAATGTTTATTAATGAAGGGTCTTAGGTCAGCCCAGAACTAACCCATCTCAAGTCTAAAGTTATCTTGATAACTGAGACTGGATCTGACCAAAATGGGCCCACCTGACCTGTGCAGTAGCTTAGATTTTAACCTGCAAGTCACCTAGACCGCATTCCACCATTTTCTTACATATGTTCTCTGACTAAGCGTGTAATCTGTCTGTGCATGTTCGATAATTAGATCCCTTCTAATTACATCATCTGGGGCCGCTGTGCTCATTATTTTAAACCCTGCCCACCTTTTTCTCTAATAAAACTATCAGATTTACTGTAGTTCAGGGAGACAGATTTGGGGCTGCTAGGCCATCTGCTGTCCTACTATGTGCCTAGTAATAAATTGTTTCTGTCTTTGAGACTCCAAGGTCTCAGGAATCGTCTATTGAGCACATTGGGCAAAAGAATCCATGGCCTTTGTGTGGTAGCAATTTTATGATCTGAGATTTTTATCATGGCTGATTATAGGAATTCCATTTGTATTGCTTATTTTGATATAAAATAGATTTTTCTCTTAAGAAATGTATCATTTGTATTTCAATTTGAAATTAATTTTCACAATTAATTCTTAGCTCTTTATTTAAAAGGCTAAGTTATATATTTAAAAGGATTCCAGGCTCACTTCTTAGACTTCCCTTCAATAGCTTCCCTGTTCCTGACTGCTTTATTTTGAGTTATCTTTTGGTTTGTTTGAATTTTATTATAAAAGAAAACAACACTTTTTTTTTTAAAGAAATGTTAATCGGTTCTGTAGTCCGTGAATAAATACAAACATGAAAAACAGCTTTATTGGGCATTGCATTCTTAAGTTAGACTTTTGTTCCGTCACAATTTTGCAGATGTTACTTTTGTCTTCTGGAATCGAATGAATATATAGAGAAATTCATGAGGGTAGCATTATATTCTTTTTCTTGTTGATAAGTTGATATCCCTGGCTGGCTGCTTATGTAATTCCTTTTCAAATCCTTTAAATTGAACATCTTTATCCAAATATATCTAGAGTTTCATCTTTCTGTAATAATTGCATTTGGAATGCTATATACTCTTTCAATCTTCATATTTGTTTTTTTCCTTCGTCATATAATGAACTGTTTTTATGAAGTATCTGTGCTGTTCCTTCTTTAAGGCTGCTACTTATCTGTATGTTTGCCTCCATTGCCAGCCAGCCATAACAATCATCTTCGCTAAATTATTTCTATCTCTTTGACCTTTTCCTCTGAATTGTGTGCTTTTTCTATAGCTGGGCTTTAACACCCCCAACTTAGTCTTCTTTTGTGTAGTTCTGTCCTTGCTGTTTCTTACCCATTTAATAGTTGTATAGAGGTATTATTCTGGTTCATAATTTCTTACCTTGGCTCTGTGATCCTTCTAATTTTATTCTATTGAATTATCATCTCATTTTTAGTTTCTTTGAGACTGGGATACATTTCGGTTCTAATAATTTTTGTTTCCTGGGCTATGCCAGTTTCCAAAATCAGAGTCTTTATCTGTTTTTGGCATGATGGATTTCTTTCTTTCCTCATTGTTGTTGTCTTTTCTTTTTCTTTTTGTGTAAGGCCAGTGAGGAGGAGCTGGGCCTTGGGCAGTGACAATAAGTGAAATTTTCATGACTTCCTTTATAGGGGACGTGGTTTAAAGCCCCGCAGTGGGGTCACTCTGCCTGGTGGGGGACATATCCAGTAGGGGGGATGGGAAGGAAGGGCATTTTGGACTTCAGGTAGTCCCCAGTCAGCTGCAGAGAGAGCCCATCTTCTGAGGCTGAGCCTTAGCTGTTAGGAACAGCCGGTTTCGGGCCATCGCTTTCCAACCAAGCTCCTCTTTCTTCAAGTGAGTTTGAAGCCTAAGGATTCCAGCAGGTTGTGTCTGTTCACAGGGAGGAAGACAGGCCAAGCAAACCACTCCTCACATTCTATAACATTCCCCCGGGTTACCTCTTCCACAGGGGATTTTGTTGTCTCTCTTTCCATTCTGTGAGGCTTTGTTTGTTGTCAGAAATGTTGTGTCCTAGTGTTTATCCCCTTGAAAGACTTCTGCTTCTCTCTCAGCTAGAGGGAAAAAGGCAAGATCTGTAAGGTTGTCTGTCCTTGGCCAGCTTGCTATTTTCTGGAGTAAGAGAGCATCCTGCAGACCCGTGGGCCTCACCTGGGAGCTGTTTTGTCTCCACGGAACGTTTGGCAATGTCTGGAGACATTTTTGATTTTTGTCATTGGTAGGGGGTATTGCTACTGGCATTTTGTGGACGGAGATGGGGATGCTGGTAAACATCCTTCAATGCACAGCACAGCCTGCACGACGGGGGATTATCCAGTCCCAAGTGCTAATAGTGCCAAGGTTGAGAAGCCCTGGCCTCTCCTGGGTTGTTCATTCTCCCAGATCTCACCTCATCAAATGGGCGATATCATAAGAGTCTACTGAATTTCAGTTCTCCAACATTTTGTCCATTGCAGAGAGCATCAGCATATCAGTTCTCAGGGTCTTCTTCCAATTCGGTCCTAATTTTTCTTTTTCAAGAAGATATTTTTCAAAATTTGACCCATGCTGTTGGGTCCTCTCCCTAGGTTCAGAAGTGCTGGCATGCCCTTCGTCAGGTTTTGTTTCTTTTTGTTCGTTCTCTCCAATATGGAGAGAGAAACATTTAGCAAGCTTGCATTTACTTTATCATCTTCCCTTGGACGTTTCAGTAACAAAACAAAAAAATCTCAGAATAATTCATTCATTCAATTTCATAATTCAGAAGTGGATGTAATTATTATTTGGGGTACATTTTCAAATCACTCTTTTCCTGGGCATTATCTCATTTAATCCATGGATCATCTATTGAAGGAGGTTATTGTGCCCATTTTATATAAAATTCCACCCATCCACGGCTCATGAGTTGCTGTGGATTAGATGTTTTTGACTCTCAGTTTTTGTGCCTTTTCCACTGCTCTGCATTCCTTTTCAACAAATAAAATAACGGCCTCCTTGTGTCTGCTGGCAAGTGTGTTCGTTAGAGAAAATTGGATTCTGACAAGACATTTCTCACCATATCTGCTCTACCTAAGAGCACATTTAATTGAACTTAACTGGAACAACTTCCCACGACTTGTAAATTTTATTATTACTTTTCATATCTCACTGTTCAGCAACTGCAAAAATTTAATGAAAGCAGGTGTTGTAAGTGCAATTATATATTAATGTGGTTTTCTCTTCTGCCTATTGGAAATGGAAGAAATCTAACAAATATATCGGCTCACCATAGGTTGGACATTTCAGCCTCTACCCATTTTCTGTTCCACTGTGGGAGGGACCCATTCACTCAGGTTATGTGGAGAGAAAGAGCACTGTGGTCCCTGGCTCAGCTGTGTGACCAAGAGCAAGTGACTGCACATCTCTGGGCTTTACCTGTTCCCGGTAGAAACTGAAGGTATTGGGCCATAACACTCTCCCAGCCTTGAAATTTTCAGATTACATGAAATCCAAACCTGGGAATTGGCCCCAGACCACAGCTCCAGCCTGGGCCTTCCCATGTTGCTGGGTGGCCTCAGGCAAGATGCTTCCTTTCTTTGGGCCTCAATTTACACATCTGTAAAAGATCTGTGTTAGATATGCTCAGTGGTTTTCAAACTGTGTTCCAAAGAATGGTGAAGCAGGGGGGAAAAAAGGAGAGGCCGAGATAACCCTTTAAAGGTTTGACCTCTGGGTTTGCCTCTGTAAAAAGTATTCTATTTTTAACAAACAAAAAATTGATCTGAGATGTATACCTTCTAATATAGCCTCTTCCCTGAAGGATGTTCCCCTGAGTGAATTAGAAACTAAGATTTACTTCTTTAAGCAGCATTTTAAATTTATATTGAATGGAAATCAATACTATGTGTGTTTAGGCTTCTTGACTTTATTTAACTTAAGGGAGAACATAGCATTTTCTTGGTGCTAAGGACTGTCATTATGAATACCCATTTTCTATGGTTTCCTCTCTCCTCCTTGGCCCTCAGGTTGTCTGATTCTGCCATTGAGGAGTTGTTCTTGACTTGAAGATGAAAAGTCTAATTACTCATTTTGAGAGGATTCCCCGTGTTTCTAGCCCAGCTTTCTCTCTCAAGCCTAGCGCCAAATATCCATTTGTCTCAGGCCTTCTTTATTGGGTTGTTCCAAAGACACCTTAAATCCAACACCTCCCCACTCCTCCCCCACCAACAGCTCCTTTTCCTCTCAACGCATCTCATTTCCGTTCACATTGCTGGAGACAGAAACCTGGGATGCCTCCTGGATTCTTCCACCTTCCTCTTCACCACCTGGGTAGTCTCCTGGTCCTTGCTCTGCCCCCCAAAACAGCTGAATCACTTTGAGCACATCCCCTAATCTCGCTGGACCTCAGTTTCCTCAGGAAGGAAGGATGGAAGGAAGGAAACATTTACCGAGCTGCTCTTTGCTAGGCATAATGAGGCATGTGACATCAAAAAGGCTGAGTCATTCAGATGGTCTTAGAGTGTATGAATATAGCTCCATAAAATTACATTTAGAAAGCAAACAGCAACAACAAAAAGATGCAACAACAACAAAAGAAGACTGAGTCAATCCGATTTTGCTGCTTTGTGGCTTTGTGTCCTGAGAGTCTATCTGTTTAGCTGTATTTTTCCATCCAGGCAAATATTCTCGCCCTACAAGTACATGCATTGTTTGGGAGTCTGGGCCGTGAGTTGAGGCCGTGAGTTGCAAACACATCAGCCCCTCCAGCTTCTTTTTGCTGGCCTACAAATGTCACGTTCATCCAAATAGCAATTTTCGGGCAGACTTCTTTTCTGATTTGTTGGTACTTCCAAAAAAATTAAATGGTGCCAAGGAACATGACGAACTCATTACAGAAGCGGAGCCAGCTGTACCCTTCTGCCCAACAAGATCTAAAATTAGATCCAGCAGAACCTGTGAGGAGGGCTGGGCCCCTCTCTCACCCCTACAGCAAAGGGTGCCCCGTTTGTTTGCTCTGGGACCTTGGCAGCCTGAAAACGCCGCACTGGGGACTGAGCCAGAGACTGTGGCATCTCCCCTTCCCTCCACTTACATTTTACATCCAGAACCAGGCTCCATAGGAGAGGCTGATTGCCCTGGACCCATTAGTTAATATTTCACTTAATTTTACTGTTTTTAAAAATCATCTTTAGGGCGGGGGCCGCGGTGGCTCAGCAGGCAGAATTCTCACCTGCCATGGCACAGACCCAGTTTCAATTCCCAGTGCCTGCCCATGTAAAAAAAAAAAAAAAAAAAAGATCAACTCTATTGCCGTATAACTTATATGCAATGAAATGTACCCATTTTAAGCGTCCAGTTCAATGAGCTTTGAAAGAAGTATGCATCCATTGAACTATCACCACAATCAGACAGAGAACACTTCCATCGCCCCCATAATTTTTCTTTTTCATTCAGAAATATTACAACCATCCAAAAAAGCCAAGAGCTTAATATTTCAAGATAACCCTTAAAAACCTACGGCCAAGATTTTCACAATTGTTGCTGTTTCCCCACAGTTGCCTTGCTTTGTTCTTATTCTCACGCTCCCTCTCCCCTCCCTTCATCCACCCTCTCTTTTAAAGAGGTAAAGTAGAATTCTTTTAAAGAAATGCAACATTACAGAAACAGTTGGAGCCTTCCCCATCCCACACCCCGAGGGTAACCACTGTCATGAATCAGTGTGGATCCCTCCTACCCTGTCTTAAAACTCTTACTGCATGCATTATGTATGCTCACAGAAAATATACAGCAGGGTTAGGGAAGCTTTTAGCATTTACCTAAAGTAGAGCCACAGCGTATGTACCCTTTATGCAACTTATTTTTACTCAACATGTGCTTTTTACAAGAAGATCTAGTTCCTTTGCCTTAATTATGATCTAGTGTTCTATTTTGTAAAAATGTTTTGAAATTTATTTATTTCGTCTACTCTTGATAGGATTTAAATTGTTTCCTTCTCCCCCCCCACCCCACCAATAAAACCAATGCTGCATTGAACAGCCTTGAGCCCAAGTATAGTAATTTCTCTAGGTTATTTACCTAAAGGGGAATTGCTGAGTTATAGGGTGTGTACATCTCCAGCGTGGCCAGATACAAGTTGTTCTAGTTTGCTAGCTGCGGGAATGCAACACACCAGAGACGGATTGGCTTTTAATAAAAGGGGATTTATTTTGTTGGTTCTTCAGAGGAAAGGCAGCTAACTTTCCACTGAGGCTCTTTCTTACGTGGAAGGCACAGGATGGTCTCTGCTGGTCTT